>UCOL01000461.1:0-65147 GCA_900474335.1 Ormyrus nitidulus
TTTGTCTGTCGAATAGTAAAGATTATACTAATTTTAAATGAGAAATTTTTCTCCGTGTAAAGCCGCTCAAAGAGGGGCAAGGAGGAAAAGAGAGCCGCTGCCGCGCAAAGAACAGAAGCCAGCCGTAGACGAAATCAATTACCGTTTTACAGTTCACAGAGAGATAGACATTTTACGGCTGTAGGTTCGCAGGCCGAGTGGGTTATACGCGGCGGCGGGGGAGGGTTTTAGGCTTCCTTGCGGAAGCATAACAACGTCAGGTCACCGGTTTTCCGGAAAATTCGTCGCCCGTCGCGCCACTTTAATCACGACCCTGTACCGCCTCTGTGTAGACTGTCTCGTCCGAAGATCTCCCGGGCATAAAAGGGGCGTAAAACTGACGTTCACTGGGCGGGCGAGCTTCCAGTCCCCCTCGAAGCGCTTTCCGCGCGGAACGAGAGGCTCGTCGTGATCGCATAATTAAATGAGGCGAGCGAGCCTCCCGAGCACTCGGCGCCCCCGAAATGAGAGCTCGGCTGGTTCAGAAAAAATGGGGATGTAGAATGCCCGGAGGGAGATTGATTGGCGGGGAGCGATTCAATGAGTTATTGCTTCGTGTTACACGCTGCGTTTTTCAAAAAGAGAGCTTGTACTTACTTACGGCCTGTAAGCCGGGATGAAAAGCCACGTGGCTCGGCGGCGAGGGTTTGCTATTGAAATTCAGAAAGTCTTTTAAATGAATTTTAATTTAGTTTAAAAATATAAATTTTTATTTAATTTATAAGTTAATTCATTCTTTTATTTGAAAAAAAAGAAACGTTAATTTATTGCCGTATGAATTGTTACAGTAACGAAGCTTGATTAAATTTGTACGCTCCTATCTGGAATTATGCAATGTTAAATATCGTGCAAACAGTTTGTAGGCTGTTATGCGATGATTAATTTGGAAATTAATAATTTTAAATTAGCAAACAGGTATTAAATTAATTTGTGTTGGGCCATAAAGGAAAATCTTGTGTAGTGCGAAAAGCTCCTCGAAGTAGATAATGTCCAAGAGCGACGGCGCAACGACCACTTAAGATACGAAATCTCCGCTCTGTCGCATAACAGTGTTAAAAATTACGTCGATATCGCTCTCTCTCTCTCTCTACGTTTTACCCGCACTTTGTAAGCAGATTAGTGCCGTAATGAAAAAACAGTTTTGCAGAAATTTTCATTCGGCCGTAATTTAGTATAGTTTCTACTTATTAACTTTAACGTTTTCAGCTATAGGCATCGAATGAGAAATTCTCCCGAGCAAAGAGGCACGAAACTGCTTTGACTCGGCAAATGAAGTGTTAGCGCACTCCGAGCTGTTTCGAGTCTAATTGTAGAGCAATTATTCCCGAATAACCCATGGAAAATAGTGAAAACTGAATTCTTCATCGAATTAACGTCGTCTTTACCAAACAATCTCCTTTATAAATGGTGAAAAAGCCCGAGCTACATCGATCGTCTGAAAAAAACAATTCACCGCGGAGAGCCGGAAAATTTAATGCAAAACCCCGGAAAAGAAGAGCAGCGGCCGCGGAATCGTCGAGTGCAGTACGCACGCACACGCGGTAAGAAAGGGCTGCTCGAGAGGGAGAGGAGGGGGCGTCGGGGGAGGGAAATTGGGTCGTCGCGTGATCGTTCCGCGCGCTCGCGCCTAACGTCGTGCCGCGCTACTAATACCCTTCCTTCCTCGCTATAACGTACAAAGAGAAACGCCCGTAGGCCCTCGGCTCCCTCCTCGGGCCGGTGTCAATGACTGACGCTCGAACTTGCACGCTGATGAGGTACTTAATAGCACGGAAAGCTAAGCGAACGCCCCGTGAATTATCCTGCGCGCCCCCCGAGGAAACCCGAGCAACTCCCGGAGATCTTCGCAGCTCCTTGCCCCGAAGGCTGAAGGCGCTTTTACGGCTTAGTCCACCTCGGTGCGTTAATGCAAATTGAGTCGAGTCGCGAGTCGAGTTTTATTTTACGTTAACACCTCCTTTCCCCGCGATACCATTTGATTTTGTCTGATCAATAACTGTCGATGCTGATTGAAACGATTGCGGAGATATAATGAGGATAATAAAGTGAGAATGAAATCAGAAATACGCGAACAATCGAGCTACGCTCGCTGTTCATCCTCGTTTAAATGATCTCTTCTTTAATTTAACCGATTAATCACCTAATAATCGAAATGCTAGAGCGATTTTTATTGTTGAAATTTACGTGCTCGGAGTAGCGCTCGTGAATCGCAGATAAACAATAAAGGTCAGCCATAGACAGTAGCGTCACGCGAGAGTGCAGATACGCCGCGCACGTCAGCGTGCATCTCCTGAAATTCCCCTCGGCGTCGTATCGCGAACTCGGGTATATTTTACGGGCGGCGGGCGTCGGAAGCTCCCGCCTATTCTCCGAACGCACAAATACACATCGAGATAATTAGATGCGCCGCGCGGTGCGTCGGGTGAACTTTGAAAACGGCGAGTGCTTTCAATTTCGCGCGCCAGAGATAGTGTAGGCTGGAGGGAGCTCGGAGCGGTGGGTATACCCGTTCTAGGGCTTCGCCTGCACAAAGACAAAGCTACAGCTAAATATACCCGGGGCGCGCGGCCCGCGCGGCGGTAACGTTCGCCTGTCTCTAAAGGGCGGCTGAGCGAGATATTGTACACTGGCAGCGACTTCATAATGATATGCGCTAACGCGCCGCTAGCTCTTGTCTTCGCTCGCGTTACAGGCCGCGTGCACGTAATTGTGACAATTCCGCATCCCATTGCCGCGGTCTGCTTTAGTTTTTCCGTGCTGGGAGATGGGCATTTTTGGTGGATGACGATACGCTCCCAAGCAGACAGTGGAATCTGGTATCTGCTCTGCTCTTATTATATCCACACTTTTGGAGATTTTTATCGGAACTTTTCAACCTCGGACATTGCTTTTATCGCTTCGATAAAGGGCGCCCGAATTTTCATGCATTATTAGCCGTATCTGGCGAATGTCAAGATTTTTTCCCGTAGTTTATAGGACATAATACTTTTTGCTGAGCTGGCTTCATTATGTCTATTGCCTTGGCAGGACTCCCGGCTATATACTCCCCGTACGGCAGCTGCTCTCTCCGATACAAACGTCTAATTTCTTGCGGGCTCCCCGAACTTGCGGATATTGGTATACGCTTAGTACTAAAATTACGATACATCAATTGCTGCCGTTACAGGGCTCCTCTGTATTCATTACGCCAGAGCCGAAATATTCAATTTTACGAAATTGCCTCTGCACATGTCCTATTTCCGTCTGAATAATAACAGTTATTTATTCACATTTTTTTTCTTTTTTGCTTTTAGAGTGTTTTAGTGCGCCTTCTAGTGTAACGTAATAATTTTAACCTACTAAAGTACAAATTTGCGTGCTGTGGAAATAGTTTTTCATTCTCAAATAATATCCTACATTAATAAACAGCTATTCATTAGCCAATAATTTTCTTATACCTTCAACTAAGCTAAATATTTGACATAAATTTAAAACGACAGTTTTTTTTTGCATCTGTAGATTTCAATGGTACTTTGAATGAAACTCGTTTACTTACGAACCTGGAAGACCAGTAAATTTGAACTCACCTGAAACAAAAATAAAACAAACCACATGACACTCAAATGCGGAAAATAATCACATTAGGAATATAATACACGCCGTTATCATGATCTACCATAAAGCCAATGAGCTCTGCGGAGAAACGTTCGGCAGTTGAAAATTTCCAGCCGCCGAGCAATACAAGCTAAGAGCAATAAAGCGACGAGGTGCGAAAACAGTGGCCTCGAATAAAAGTCAATCTTTGGTCGGCGGCCTGTCATAAGCCGGGGCATTAAGGCGGCCTTTACCTTTAAGAAGGCTCTCCGATTCCGCGTCACGTAGCCCCGGCAATTCCCACGTGTCATAACCGCATCTCGGCACCCGGCGCCGATTAAGCCACGGCTTTTAGCTCCCTTTTAACGTCCGATATGCCATTGTCGCTCTAAACTTTTTTCATAAAGTTCCGTGCCGCCGCCGATGATAAGATCGGCGATAAAGCGCGCTTTTTAGCCGAGTGGATGGGGTGAGAGAATCGAGGGGAAGCGCGAGATGAGGACTCGGGAGATATGTCTATTATCTGCTGGAAACGTCGAGCGGGAGTTTTTTTTTCTCGTCACTTTTTTTCGGGGGGACGATTTTTAAAGGCGCGATGTTTGCGATAAGACTGCCAAATGAAGTCTTTATTGGAGAGGTACTAATGCTGTTATTTATTGTAGCTCAAGCGGAGACTTAAATTTCATCAATAGAGGACTGATTTTAAAAGGAAACGCGCGTCCTTTTTTCTTTGAAGAAAATCAATAGGAGCCGAGTCGAAGAAAAAGCGTAATTTTCAAAGTTCAGAGAGTGTTAAAAGAATAATTAGGGTCAACAAGATATTAATCCGAGTTATAAACCCAATTATCTTTCTGATCAAATAAAAACAAGGCGGAGAAAATGTGGTTACTATAACTTACGAACCTGTCACAGCCATGACAGTTTAAACGCACTAAGTATATATATGTTTTATCTGCCTATCTGCGTAAATGTTTTCCACTTGATTAATCATTTTTAGAATTTTACCACAATACTTTGCACGCATCAAGATATAGAATTAAACGTTTCAAAACAGCTGAAGAATCTTAATTGCAATTAACCATTTGTAAGTAAAAATAAAAACAATTACTATATATATTTATTAAACTATTCCCCCATTAATCACTCACTCTTTCATTTTTACAACGCATTCCACGCCCAGCGAAATAAAACCACTTATAAATCAGCGCATCCTCCCACCATAATTCTTTTCCCGAAACTCACTCGAAGCGAGCAAGGCAAGAAAAGCCCTCGCACCAGCTCATCAAGCGCGGCAGCGCACACAAAAACCCGGCGAACTCTCTCTCTCCTTACCCTCGCATTTATTAACACCGCTTCGATGGTCGATCCGCCGGGAATCGCGCTTAATAAACAGCGCCACAATTTTTTATTAGCGCCGGGCAAATTGACGGGCCGCCACGAGGTACTTGCCACCTTCCCCGGCAAATGCAAACAGATCTACGAAAGTGCAAACAAAAATAAAGCCATTCACGCGCGGCCAAAAGTTTGCCCGAAAAAAGCTCACACGCAAACACACACACCCGCGCGGATAAACAGACTCGCGCGCTTGGCTGCTCCTCGGACGATGAATGGCGCGCGAGGGTGTAGTAGGCCTTCCGCTAGGAAGAAACAAGGATTTATCGCGGCTTCCTGAATTAACGACTTCCCATCTGCGTGATGTGCTCTCTCTCTCTCTCTCTTACGTGCGGCGCTTTTTCCCCCCGTCGGCCCCGCGAAATCATAATGCGACTTGGCTGTACGACGGCGCGGGCTTTTTTTATAACGGGCCGCCGTTAAATCACGGGGCGTTATTGGCGGGCCGCGACGACGAGCGCGGCTGTGTCTTGTGATTAAGATGGAGCGCTCGAATTCGGCGGGGGAAGTGTGATTTAAAGGCTCTCTCCTCTTCGGTGGCCGGTTAATTTCGCGTAATGGCCCCCCGAGTGGCCGGCGTGTGAAGTGCCTGAATTTAAGTAATGAGTTTCAAAGGTTAGCCGGCGATTTTGGTTATTCGCCTCTTCAGTTCGAATAGAGATTTATTTCACTTTAGAGTAATGAATGCGCAAAATGCCTGCCGGCAGAAATGTTCGCGTGTAGTACTTTATTATTTCTTATTTGCGGATTGAAAAAATTGATAATTTGAGGGAAAGCTAAAAATGATTCACTCTTTTTCGTCGGTTTTTCTTTCGCGGCGTATTTGAGTTTGAACAAAGCACGTTGTTCAATGCGATGGCCTCATTCCAAATGTTGATTGCGAGTAACAAAACATCACTTTTTTCATGAGCTTTTTACAAGTTCTACCATTACTTTGAACAAATAAGAAAAGTTGACACGTGCTCGGGGTATAAAAAGCAAAATGCTGGCGGCCTTGATTAGCGCCAAAGGATAAATATAACCATGCTAATGACACTTATATAGCTACGTAACGATCGCCTTCGCTGATGACCTATATAGAAATTACACACCGATAGGTAAAGTATTAAAGCCGAAAAATCGAGCTTAATTTGCCGCTTGAATTATAGTCGCTCCCTTAATCATACAATTAGGCTGACTGCTTCGACTCGAGAGCGTACGAGTAGCCTACTCCATATTCATCGGGTTCGATTAGGCAGTAAAGCCGGTTCTAAAAATATCCGGAAGCGTTAAAAGCAGTCGGCGACGGTTCTAAATTTGAGGCGCCGCGTTTAACAAAAAAGCAGAGCACTCGCGGCGCATCGGCGATCGCGCGGGGGGAGGGAAGGGTGCGCGCGCGCGAGAAATGAACCAACTGCCGACTATATAGTCGGAAGCAGAGGTCGCGAATTATTTACGCCCTTACGCCCGAGTGAATTAAATCGCGGCGCGGGTCTCGAGTGCTTCCTCCCTGCCGCGCTCTCGCGCGCCCGGCCCTTCATTAAAAACTCATCGAACGCGAAGCGGCGGCCGGACCATCGGCCCCTTCGACGAGTCTCCTTGTTGCGAGCGATTGCCGCGGCCCGCGTTTGCTCTTTCTATTCGCGCGTGCGCCTGCAGTGCGCCCCGTCTGCCCGCGTGTTAATATACACATTTGAACGCACTCGCTAATGATTTAGTATGCGTGCAGTCGGTGCGTCTGTTTGTATTTGTGTTTAGGTAAGTGAATGTTGTTCAGCCGCGCGCGAGTTGGAGCTTGCCGGCTCGGATGCTCGTTCCCTCTCTCTCTCTCCAAGTTCGCTCTGCGGTCGCACTTACGTTTACGCGTTATGTTGATATGAGAACGTGCGAGTTTGCGTTGAATGACCTCGTTAAAAATATTTTTAACGAAAAACCCGCGGCACGAATAACGCTGCGTTTTAAGGTAAGCGCTACCCGGCAGATTAAATAGATTTTAATGAATTTTTGTAGAATTTTTGTAAAATTTTCGTTATAAACGAGTTTATTAACGACTTATTATTTTGCATACAAAAAAATCAGTCGAAGCAGCAATTTTCTCGCGGTAACGGAACAGAATTCACCCCTTCGACGTGCACGACAGCACACTCGCACACTCGTGCACACCGTGCACGAAGAAGTGCCTGGAATTCCGATGTCAGCCGGATAAAGCATTGAAAAGAGCGAGTCTTCGCGGCCGAGAGTGCAGAAAAAGCGAGGGCTACACTCCTCGACAGAGCCGTAATAAAGGCCCGCGCGTCCGTATATATAAATAACGAATGGGCCGATTAGCGAGCCCGCGGCACGCGACAGACGCCGCCGCCGCCGCCGCAACGGCCGTTGACTCTCAATATTCTCCGGGCGTTTTTCGCTTCGCCGCGCTCCGCACTCGGATCCGGGGTAGGGGATATAGATCCGCTCGGCGCGACTGCGAATCAACGTCAATTTCAATTACAATTGTCGGGGCGAGCCTCCGCCGCGCTTGAATTATGAAGAGCGAGCGCCGAGCGGCCCCCGGGAAATTGCCCTACTTATGCGCGAATAGCTCATTATTTATATGGTGGCAAGCGACAGAGTAGCGGGAGGTCTGTTTTCGTGCGCGCGCGCACAAGCCGGCTTTTCATCGATGGTATCTGACGCCGAGGGACGCCGCCGGTGTTTAGGCCGGGTGAAAAATTGACGGCGATCCGACGCGAGCCCAATGATTCGGCAAATACTCTGCGCACGAAGGCCGGCCGAGCCGCGGCCATTATTTATGTGCATTGTGCACGCTTCAAATTGTTTTCTATATACGAGATAAGGAATCGGCCGAATTTTATCACGGGTTAAAAAATGTACAGGTTACAGGCTGCTTTCTCAGATCGAACCTCTCGATATACACGCAATTATTTTTCTTTTTGACAGTCACCTACAAGCACAACTGAAATAATTGTGTTCTCTTAACTATAACCGGAGTAGCCAAAAAGTAGTGTGTACAGATACATTTCGGGCTGGGAGCTCAGGGGCAAACACCTTTGTAATTATTAAAGAACAGCTTCATCAAACGACAAAGATTCCCGTGAAAAATTAAGGTAATCCATCCTTAACATTCCGGGGTTAGCCGACCGTTTAATTTACTGGCTTTTTCGACTTGGCACAGTGGAATTTTCTTCCCCTCGCTTCGAGAAGAAGTGGCCGTAATACAATGTGTAGTGCTAAACTATCCCTAAATTAGGCTCTTGCCTATTCTATGGGTTCTCCATTTCACGCTCCATTAAAAGGCCCCTTACTGAATTTGCTTTCTTAGAGTACCGCATGACTAAGTAAAAAATGTTATACAAACAGCCAAGTCAAGCTGATATCGAGTGAACGTTGAAGTTCATTTTCTTGCTATTTTTAAATAGAAAAAAACTTATTGTGTAATGGTAACCGGATCATATGGAAATTCAATAGCGGATAAAAAAATATTCGCTTAGATGAAAAAAATGACTTATCGTTATCTGATAAAGTAATTATTTATCATTTTGACAGATTTAGAGACAAGCATGAAAAATTCGTTTTGATCATTGTGGAAGATCATTTGGAGACTAACACACTTAAAGAGGAGAGCAATAAGGATCTTTATTCCCTAAAGCTTCACAGTGTTTAAAAATGATACACTTCTGACTCTAACGACGGAGTAGAAGAAGCATGGGAAATAATTTATAACCCAGCTTGTAAGCAGCTCCTTAGTGCTTAATCTTTACTACTTAAAGAATAATCATGAAATACATTTACGTCCGGCACAGCCTGGATTGTAAATCAAATCTAAATCCCTTGCAATACATCTTTCATTTAAAAAGAAACATGAAATTATCTGGGAAGGTATTAATTTAAGAATTAGTACACAAACGCGATGTTTTCGCCGATACGCTTGACTAATGGACGCGTTCAGAGCAAACAAAGAAGGGCTGAAGAATAAGAGGAGGCGGGTGGGGAAAAAAAAGCAGGAAAGGTGCGAAAGGTCGCCGCCATAACAAATAACGCGACGATGAATCAGCGGGAGAGGACGAAGGCACGAGAGTTCGTGCGCCTTATCCGGAGCGAATTAGGCTTTCCCAAAGACTTCTGCCTCGATGGCGAGGGAGCTAAATAAAAAGCGGGAAAAGCGCCGGGCCGCTGAATACATTTTTAAGCTCGAAATCTCCCCAAGGACGGGGCTAATCATGCCGGCTGTATATTTTCATCCGCGTACAAATAACTAGTTTCGCGAGGCGGGGAGGAGGCTGGCTTGATAAGAGTAATAGCAATTTCTTGCGTTGTGTAGATCCAGTTGAGGATGACGGAAATGAAAAAAATGCTGAGAAAATTATATGCGTTTTTACAAGAATTTTTGAGAAAGTAGAATTCGAGTACGTCTGTATTTTTAGAGTTTGCAAATTGTAATTGCATTGTGCAAAACATTATACATTTATTTTTCAAGAAAACAATGATTTAAAATCCTTTCGATATTTCATCAAATAAGTGATTTCATATATCTTCTTGTTCTAGATGAACATAAATTGTTAACAAGTACTTTTAAATTACTTTTCTAGTTATTTCAGTAATCTTGTTTCTCACTAATTAATCTAAATAGAAAATTGGCATATATTATGTATCTTTTAGTTCTAGGTAAGCATAAATTGCTTACAAGCAAAGTTACTTTTCCATCTATTTTAGTAATGTTATTTCTCACTAATTTATCCAAATAGAAAGTTCGCGTAATGTAAGTATACGTGTTAAATATATCAGCAAATTATTCAGGAGTCTAAAAACAAAGCAAAAAAACTCTCGGCGGTATTCCTTAAATGAACACTTCATAAATATTTCATGACTCTCTCCAGCTTTTGTAAAGTCACTTTGAATCCATATAAAAGATAGGTCAATCTTCCTGTCTCAGGTACTGACCGATAGATAGCAGACTGAACTTTCTAAAAATATCTTTGGCTCAGCAGTTTTCAGCAATTAAAATTAAACCTAATCGATTCTTTCACATATAAGGCCTAATTAGACCGTTAAGTATTTTCAAGAGAAGTTTACAGGCAAATCTCAAGTTCGACAGGCGATTAAAAAAGTCAGTAGGCCAACTGGGCCGAAGCAGCAACCTCCCAAAAGTCAAACAAAGCTCGGAGGGGGGGGGGGGGGGGGGGGGGGGGCGCCGAAAAGTGCCTTTATGCATACGCCTCTCCGAGTATATAAAGTGGCCCTCTTTAAGATGTATTTCTCGGAGCCTAAGGCCACGCACGGCTGCACTCTGAATGGAAATTCAGCGAGTCGTCGTCGTCGTCGTCGTCATCGTCACCGCCGAGAGATGAATAAGGGGGATAATGCCGGGGCCAAAGTTCAACACGCCAATGTTCCTACAAGCGGCTGAGCTTTTGAAAATTTTATTTTCGCGTGCGGCTAAACTAATCCGCTGCGCGGCCGCTTGAAAGTCTTTAGAGATCCGCTGGTGCCTTAATTCGTAATTTAGAGTGGGGGTTGGGATCGGGAGGGGTGTTGTGCCGGAAAAAAAGAGCTATGATTGATTAAGCGGGTTTGCGGAGAACTAACGAAGCTGATTCTTCTGCTACGTGCATGTCTGATTTGACTCGGATGTTTCTACTTCTCTGCTGGGTAATTGGATCGCTCTAACGCAATTACTTTCGTTGCTAGATAAGCGATACTAAATGATGGAATTTATCCTGCACCGTTTACTTCTAGAAATAAATTGTTATAGATCTGCTTCTGGAATTGTTTAATTCGAAGCCTTGCATTTGAGGTTAAAAATTAAATATCGCAACAGAGTCTATTTTCAACCACCAAGCGAGAATTCGGTTCAGATAAAAGATTACACAGCCCAGAATCGAAACGCGTCTATCCTCCTCGTTCTCTTTTTCCCTCATCATGGAAACATCAGTGACGTCGCGGGTTAGTTTCCGGGCCTTTCTTTCTCCCTTTATTTTTTCTTCGAAAGGAACGTCGACGCTTTCGAAAGATGGAGCACAAAAGGAGTGGCTGCGGCTCTGATCATCCCTCTCTCCTCGATTCTCCTACTTCCCGGGGGCATTTTGACCTCGATGTAGGGTCGGATGAGAAGCAAGTCGGTCAAAAACGGCTCAAGACCCCGTTTTTCGGCAATCACTGTCATCGACGAGGGCGCTCGGGGAAAAAGACGCCCGGGAGATCAAAGGTGTGTGCTTGGCGCTCTTCCGAGTTTGCGAATCATCTGCGGATTTAGCGCGAGCAATTAATTTTATTCATCGCTGGCGTCAAAAGCGTTGGAAAAAGACTCTCGGGAGTTTCGACAAGAATTATCCGTGGATAATTTATTGACCGCTTAAACTTTTATTTTGAGGAAAATATTTGGCTGATAAATATTTGTGAAAAAGTTATTATTCGCAAATTAGATCTTTATATATTTACTTTTACCAGAAAATTCGTTAAAAGCTAATATAAGAAAACTGCGAAGGTGTTTTATTTCAACTTTTAAAGTTTTACAAGTCTTAACAAGCCCAGAAACTGTCTACGTAAGTTCAAAAAGTAGATAGACTGTAAAATTAGTAAGACTCATGAAAGTTTGAAGATTAACATTCTCACTTTTTTAGAGACTGAAAAGATTTGAAATTACTTATCAGAACTTCTTTGTTTATAGTTCCTTATATTCCTATCGAGATTTTCTGCAAACTCAAAAAAATTCCTTCAAAGGAGCGTAAAGCGAATTCTCAATAATATATAACTTTGGCAGGATAAAATTAGATATTAAATAATCCGCAGCTGCGCGCTAAAGGCACAAAAAAGATTAACCACTCAGGCTTCCGTCTGAAAAAATCTCAAAGTAATAAAGCAGCCTTTGAAATTCCTGAAGCAGGAAATTTCGTCGCCTGCTAAATAGACTGTCCAGCCTCTTCCACTTGCATTCCTCTCGACGAGTCTCAGCCTGTATTCGCGAAAGAACGAGAGTTGAGAGAGAGAGAGAGAGAAAAAAAAGAACAAGCACACCTCCGGTCGTTTAGCTTTTCCCTTTTGATTATACACACTGGGCTCCCACTTCGCGCCCCGCTATGTGTGCGAGGGCGTGCAATAACGGGCCGCGTTCCTCGGCTCTAATTCCGCCCTGAAGTTTTAATGCCCGGGATCGGCGTTCCCACGAGTTTAATGGCCGTCGGTACTGCCGTATACACCCCCGCGAGTATACACCCACGCGCGCGCACACAGCGCCGGGAGAGCAGCCAAGGAGAAGAGGTCAGCGTCGAGGCAGCCTCGGCTAAGAGAGGAGAGCGTGAAAAGAAAGATGAGGAGTGGACGTAGTGAGTGGGAAATTTAAATGGCGCGCCTTTCTGCTTTAACCTTAAGCGAACGCGCTTTTTTGCCCTCCGAATGAATCAAGAACGCACGAGTGTCGGGCGATCACGCGCGTACGTAACTTTTCTTATTACATTCATTATTCTCCCGACTGCCGGAAAAAATAAAACATTTGAAAAATTAATACGGATAAAGCGTAAACGAGCGAAAGTATTGCCTTCGACTCCATTTCGCTCCGCGGCAGCTGCTGCAGGTTTTCCGAGGAGAAAAACGCGCGCGCGCGCGCGCGCGGCTTATCCGGGCGCAGACTCGACAGCGAACAAATATGGATTAGCCGGGCTGGCTGCGCGGCTGAGCGAGAGCTCGAGTTCGGCAGGTATCGCGACGCGCTATCGGGCCATTTGCTCGCTAACGTATATCGCCCCGCTGGCTTTAGTAAGGCTGCGCCGGAAGTGCACGCGCGCACACACGACCCCGGAGATAGAGAGAGAGAGAGAGAGAGCGAGTCGGAGGGGGAGGCCTTAAGAGTCAATGATTATGGCCGCCGAGCGCGAGATCATTATCGAGGGGGCCGAACGGCCCAAGTTTGCGCTCGTTCGTTCCGCATTGCGGCCGATCAAATCCGTTAGTCCTAGTTTCGCGAGCAAGCGCCGCCGTTATGGATCCGCCGGCGCGCGCTTCTTCTCCCTCGGCTTTATGCGAGACGGCCTGTTGTACGAGAGAAAGGGAGGCTGCTGCCGCATCGCCGAGAAGAGGAGATGCAAGCCCGCGTCTTTCTTTAGTGCTCGTTTCGCGCGAGGGAGATGTGCTTGCTGCTTCGTCGTTACTTATACGTATACGTTGATTTCGTTGCGAGGCGGGCTCTTGGAAAGAAACAGATTAGGTTTCAGGAATTTGGGCATGTTGTTTCCCTTGATTAAAATCATTTCCAAAGCGATAAATGGGTATGATTTCAATTGGTAATACTTAATTGATGATTAAGGAATTGCAAGCTTTTGAGCTAGAATTAAGCGGCTCCCAGCCCATAGGAAACTTTTCGATTCGACCGCAATACACCTCGAATATATATCAGCTAAATTTAAAAACAAATTAGGTCAAAGCCATTCTAATACACCTCCACGCACCCATAAAGAGGGGAACCCCTTCAAGCGGCCAACACTGCAAAAGCAAACTTCGTCCTTCCGAGGCTACTTTGAAAACTGAATGTAAATGTTTATGTAAAAGAGAATATGCAGGCGAATGCGCGTGCGAGGGCATTTAGTTTATTTACCGAAATTCCTTTATGTGTTTTAAGATAAATGTAAATCTTATAAGATTTACATAAGATTACTTTTTATTACCCTGCGGCACAAGGAACATTATAAATAGTTACTTTAACCTTCAAGATATTTGGATAATTGGTCGTTTTCATTAATCATTCTCATTCACGTCAAATTTCGACTCAATTTCATGCTTAATTAATATTTTGTTTCCTACTTGTAATCGCGTAACAATCTGAAGTACCATTGAAGTTCCAAGAACTGATGAACTTTGAATAACAGCTATCACTCAAAATGTAACTTACTCCAACTTAATTCTATTAGGTACAGGATACTGGCAGACTGCAGTGATGGCGCGAGTCAAGAGAAAACGTTAAAACGCTAAACTATTAGAACTTTTACAGGTTTCGAGAAATGCAGCCTCGCAAAAGGAATTGTTAAAACTTTTTTTAGTTTGTAACTAAATTCCTCTAAAAAAAATGTTCTACATTTTCGAGGAAGTAAAGATAAAGTTAAAAAAATGCGCTTTTTTTTTTATCAAAAGCACATTAAAGTTTTCGCGATAAAAAGCGGCGAGCACTTTTCGAAAATTCCCCTTTTTCCAGGACCCATAAACAACAGGTTGCCCCGATAGCCCGACGACAACGAGTGCAAGGAAATTCCATAGGTCGCGACAACTCCGCCTTTTTGCATTAACCTAAAAGTCGGAAAATTTAGCGTCACCGCAGCCACGGCGCTAATGAGGCCGTATTTCATTACACCGCTAAAGTGCGCGCGCGCAACAGCCGTTCGCGCCGAGTATTACCCGGCGGCGGCTATTTGTTAGCCTTTTTGGAGAGCAGGTCTCCTTACAAGCCAGGGCCAAGGAGTGAGAGAGAGAAAAGGCAGCCGACGCTTATGAAAAGCGGAGAGCCTCTCGCGGGCACGTAGAGCTTCCGGCCCATGGTGCGGAGGAGATGCGGCGTCTATATTTAGCGGCAATCGATAATCGATTTATTTAAAAGAGCGAGAGAAGCGAAGCCGGCAGCGGCGGCCTGCAAATAAGAGCGGCGACCTCGCCGCTGGTAAACGCGCCCCGTCGCCTTGTTAATTACACCGACGAACGAGAAGAATATGAGCGGCGCGCCGCGCGGCGTATACACGCTGCGCGCCCAAATTTATACCCGCGGCCGTGTTTACGCGCAGACGTACTTTACCGGGCAGCGAACGCGGCATTTTTGCAGCGCAGAGGAATTCCGCCGCCGGCAAGGAGGAGATTTGTAATGCATTTTTCAGATTTTTTCACGCGAGCGTTCTCGGCGAGGGATATACAATTTTTTAGCCGGCTGGAGGGGAGCCCGCGAGAATTTATTTTGCGAAAGGGAGTTTCTGGGAAAATTACGCGCTGGTTCAAACAGCGCTATTTTAGGAGAAAGATATTCTCGAGTTTTTTCGGGCTCTCGAAAATTTGAATAAACTGGAATGCTCTCTGCGGACGAATGAAAAATCGATCACCGAAAAACTGCCCGCTTCGTGTAAAAGAATGTGTTTACGTGCTTTCAGCAGGACGTCTAAGAAAGTGTCTAATATCAGATTGACAAAATCCATCTACACGCTAATATCGTCCACGTGCAGGGATATTTATTTACCCCCTTTATTTATGCACTGTGACCTTCATTAAGCCGCTATATCTGCGTAGATCAACGAAAATTATGGAGAGCGAGCGGCTGGTTTCGAAAGCCGCCGCAGACCGGACATTCGGTCCAGAGGCAGGGGTGAATGAATTATTCGAGGGCGCGGGAGAGCCGTTAGTTTTTTTAATTTCACTAACCGCGGGAAGGAGGGGGCTTAAAAATCTGAATATTAATTTCTCTTTTGGCAGGCCGTTAGCAGCTTTATGTCGCGCCGGCGACTTTTTAAAATTGTTTTCAGAGAGCTGGAGCGCGCTGAATTTCGGTTTCGCTTATTTATGGAGGGAAAATTGCTGTTTACGTCCAGCAGTAATGACCGGCAAGATTGATTATTGATTTTTCTTCTTTATTATTATGGCAAATTCGTGCTTACGTAATTGGGTCGTCCTCGTAAATCGCGCGCGTAATGTTTTGCGAAATTACTTACTTTTGTCGTTTTTTATTTACATGGAAATGAGAAATAATGGAACGAGAATGCATCGCATCTTGATAAGCTACGTAATTGATAATATTTCGCACAAGATATTGGGCATTGAGGGGTTTTCAATGACGGTTCACTAATGGCCAGATAACGTTTAATCTGTAACTTTCGATAAATAATTTTAAAGGCCATAAATTGACTCTTGAAAGAGAAGTGCAAAAGCTGAATAGAAAAATATATAGTTGGATATGGATTTCATGTTTCGAAAGAAGCGATTTGTTACATTTTGAATACATACAAAACTTGTGTCAGTTTATTCAAGTCCTATCTATAGAAAAGTATAAAATGAAAATGTTATCCTTTTATATTGCAGTGGTTTAGCCTTTCCGTCTGTAATAACACAAAATTAACCAAGTTATGCAAAAAACTAACTTTTTGGCGTTACTTTGCTAAAAGTCTCTGTTGGATGAAAAAGTATGTAAATATGAAATAGAGTATAATGAATTTAGAAGCAAGGTAAATTGGTATTTTGTTTCTTTCACTACTTTTTCTAACAGTTTCCACGTGAAATTTTCAAAACTGCACTCTAAAAAGTAGCAACCTTTTAAAAAAGAAGAAAAAATTATTTTCACAAGAGCGCACGTTTTATTTTCTTTTAAAATTTGATTTAAAGGCATATAATATTTTTAATAACACTGCTAGGTTATTTATAGTTTATTTCGAGAATTTTTACTGAAACCTTTTTAACCGAAACTAACGATAAAATTCGAATTTAAATCTTTGATATATTAAACGAGCAAAAGGTATGTCAAAGTGGCGATATCGTTAATTTCCGTGAACATTTTAAATAAAGAAACATTTTTTTTGCGAATTTCTATTTTTTCCTGTAACTATTTCATTTCTAAAAATTGTTCGTTTCAGTGAAATTCCGCAGTTTTTATCTCCTGCCATTTTCGTTTCCAGTATTTTTACTTTTGACGTACGCAGAGCGTTCGTTAAACTCAGCTTTAATATTTGTAACATCAGTTTTATTGAAAAGCTTCCATTCTTTTTCACTGTACACTTTACTAACTTCGTCAAATATTAACAAGAGCAAAAGAAGTAACAGATTCATTCGCTGCAGTCTTTTTTACGCCATCAATTAACACGCTCCATCCGTTGTTCTCCGAATCGGCGCAAAAAGCCAGCCGGCCAAGTTACTCCGTTCAATCAAGTCGGCGGTCACCTCCGCGCACCTCGAGTAAACTGAACGGCTGTCTCGGGAGCGAGGGTCTTGCTTTCGCGCACGATATGGAAATGAGCCGCGTTTTCGCACGGTCCTTCTATGCGCGCTTCTGATTCAATATACATATTGGCATCCGGTCGGAAGGCGAGCTTTCAAATAGGCGCCCGGTACTTGCCAAATATCGCGCGGTAATTTGATTTTGCTTGCCCCGAGAATATCGAGAAGACCTATACCTCCCCGACACTCAAACATTTTCTCAAACATTCTCTAAACGTGGATGCGTACCCATCGCCTCTCCTGCGAGGAAGCGCGAGAGCTTCCTTGCGCGCCTTTGGACCTGCTAAAATTAGCCTCGGATCAAGGAGTTTTAATTATACTCGGGTTTCGCGTGGAATTTAAGCGCCTGCTGTATTGATTCAGGGGAGATTGCAGTTTGAATAAGAAGGATAAATGTAATCAGGGTAAAAGTGTCTGCTTCATAAATGTTAAAAGTAATACTAAAAGAGAATTCTAAAAAGGGGAGTAGGAAAATCCTTTCGTTTTTAGAAAACTCATTTCCGGCTCGGCGATAATTTTAATGAAATTTTCAGCTATTTCAGCGAATTACACTCGGCGGCTTTTCAATATTTACAAGTAATTTAATTTCTTATTGCGCCAGCTTTATTACAAATTCTAGGCGATATTTCGCACACGAGGCGCGAGAGCCACTCAGCCAACGTATCGCCGCGATTAACGCGCAATAACGAGGGTTCTCCGCGGCATCGAAATAATAAACAAGCGGCTAGTCCCGAGAATTATTTCCACTCAACTACACAAGAGAAAGAGAGAGAGGAGCGACGTGCAAAAAGAACAAGGGGACGAAAATTGCAAACGACATAATCCCGGCCGCGCAAGAAACGCTCGCTCGACGTAAATCACGCGAGCACATACATGCACACGCGCCCCCGAGCCTCGAACAATTGCTCCTCCGCCGTGCCGCACAATTAAGCGCCCCCGCAAAAAGCACCGAGCAGATACGGCCGGAATTTCGCCGAGGAGCGCCCGGAGATTTATGGATTTTTATTGTTTTTAATGCGAGCCTGCTGTTGCCGCTGTCGCCTTGCCAAAGTCGCCTGGAGATCGATGTTTAAGAAGAGCAAATTACTGGGTCTTGACAGCGATTTGGAAGCCTTGGGTTTCGAAAAAATACACGCGCTTCAAACGTTTGATTGCTTCATCGCGTTTCCCCATCGTCCGCGAAATCGCGATATGCAAAAGCACCGAAAATCGACTCCGAGGAGAACTTTTATTTACATACACGCCTGCATATCCGTCTGCGACGGAAGTCTATTTTCGAGTCCGTCCGATCGCGTGCTCGCATACGCTTGTAATGCTAATGCGTAACACCGGCGGCGATGTAAAGAGTCGCAAGAACATGCGTATCCCTGCCCCTACCACCGGACAAGTAATGACTGCACCTCGCGGCACACACCTGTCCGTATTCGGATTACGAATGCGTCTGATCGTGACGAATGAAGATTAATAACACGGCTTTCTTGAATTCGTTTCGAGTGCAACTGCTTTCTTACGACCGATGTGTTTATCAGCGGTGCACGCAGCGTGAATCGTTCGCTTTAAAAACGCTCGTTATAAATGTACAGCTCGCATCGTACAACTGGCGCCGGCAATTATAATCCAGCTTTCAGCCGGTCCCTTAATGAGTTAAACCGATGAGTCTTTAGCCCCTTAACGAACATTTGGCGCAAGTGATTACGCGTATTGGTTACGCAACAAACAGCATTTACCTGCATTCATTTTCACGAAAAGCGCGCGCCCGTCCGCCGATGCGAGAGCTAATAATCCGCGTTTGCACACTGCGCAATTGCGTTTGATACATCCGAGAGCGCGGCGCGAAGCCCAGCTTCCTTCAGCGTGCGCGTAATCACCGCAATCTGCAACTTTTCCTCCTAACGGCGCTTAAGCAAAAGAATAAACAGATACCCGGCAGCCAGCAGCGGCAGCAGCAGCAGCAGCAGCGGCAGCGGCCTCCACCGCAACAACTTAACCGAGCCTAATCTGGCCCGAAGCCCTTAATCCCCAACAAACAATTTTCAAACAACAAATACACGTAGGTGCGGAGCAGCCTCCTCTGCTTCGCGGAAATACGCCAGGGACACGCGCGCAATACCCGGAGAGAAATATCCCGGCATCCGCTCCACGGTCGCGCCGTGCAGTTTTGCCGCATTGCTGCGGTTTCATACTCAAATACATACCGCCCGGGAAGAGAGGGAGAGAGAGAGAGAGAGAGAGAAAGGCGGCCTGTGCGTTTATATTGAATTATATAACACACGTCGAAACGTTGCCTGCCGGGGGCGCTGCAGCCGCGAGATGCCGCGCGCTGCAAATTTTATGCAAATTGTGTGCGCGCGCGAGAGAGAGAGAGAGAGAGAGCGGGAGTCAAGGGAATATTAATGCTTCTTTTTTCCGAGCGCGCCGCCGCGCGGAAGTTTTAGTAATGTTTTTGTGTTATACGGAAGTGAGCCTCCGCTAGCTCGCCCGAGGAAGGAGGCGCGCGGAATGCTCCTTTCGCGCAGTTTTTCATTGCGTTAAGGCAACTTTTCACTGATTCCTAAGTGAATTAAGGGCTTTAAATGTTTTACGATGCGCGGCCCCGCCGCTGCTCTTTTGAATTTTAGCGCGCTCCGGAGCTGCTTTTTAGCCGAGGTAAATTTGGTTGTTTAGCGGAGCTTTCAAAGCGCATTTTCGAATGTTTCAAAGTGGCAAGACCGCCTGAATTATTTCCAGCTATGAAGCTCATTTTCAGCTACATTTTAAATCAGATAATCAAGTAATTAGATCTACGTTTTACTTTTGTCTGGGAGTGAATTTCTGATTCAAAATAGCAGTAAGATAATGAAATTTTCTCTTCTAAAATTGAACCTTGCCATTTTGTAGATATAAAAATAGAGGTCGATATATTCGGCACCTTCATTATTCTACTGCTCGTCGAATAAGAGAAAAGATAATGTTATTTTAAAATTGCTCGAAAGCTAACCTTACACAGTCGGATAAACCGATACGAAGCGGATTATCTATTTACGCGGTGGCCGGGTGAAAAAAAATTTTCAATTTCCTCCAGAGCTTCTGGATGAACAATTGAACATTCGAAAAATACGAGCAGCCACTCGGAGGACGGCCTCGGCTGCAGAATGAAGCACAAGAAGAAGAAGAAGGGGAGCGGCTGCGGGAAGAAAGGAAAATTTTTAGCCGCAGAGCCACCGCCGACGCCGCCGCTGGCTCCTTTCGACGAAAATGAAAAGAGCCCCCGAGAGTTCGAGGCGGAAAAGACGCGCTGTCTGCGAGATAATAGACTTACAGCCAAAGGCGTGCGCCGCATACGAACGCCATCGCGATCTCTCGCGCTGGCTGGGCGGCTAAGTATGAGGGGGCATATCGCTCGTATCGGCTCCGTCGGTGCATTCCAAATCTTCGGCGTATGCCAACAATGGAGAGCGTATTTTCCTCCTCCCGCTCGGCCTCGCGCGCGCCTCCCTCTTTCTCCCTCTTCGTCCGAGTCTAATGGAGAGTCGAGCTTTTGTCTTGCTCTCTCAAATAAATTGGCCTTTTTATAAAGGAAAAACGGAAGAAGGAGGCCACAGGGCCAAGGGGCGCCCCTGCCCGTTACGTGCGTAGCTGCGCTTACGACCTCATGGAAAAACGATTAGGGCGATGTTGCTGGCCTGGCTGCCTGCGAGCTTTATCGCGCGCCGAAGCAATTTACGGCGGCGAGCCCCGAGATGTAAAGCGAGTGTTTGTGTGTGTGTGTGCGCGCCGCAAGTATGGATAAAAGAAATAGCCGCCGAGGGAAAGAGCGAGGTGAAATTTGCGAGCTCTCTCTCTCGCAGCCGGAGGGGAAAACGCCGATGCGTAGACGGAGAAATTTGCCCCGCCATTGAGAGGTAGAAGAGAAGGGGCGGCCGACCCGGTTTTCATCTCCGAGAAGGTGCGAAATTATTCTGCGAGTAGCTTCTTTCTTGGCCGGGCTGAAAGGAAATTTTTCTATGAGTATTAGCGGCCTTTTGTGCTGCCTAATTATGCAGCCGTCTGTCAGGGTATACGTACCGCATGCCGCGTGTCCAGTATTGACTTTCAGAGTGCGGTAACACGTTGAACCTTAATGCTGAACCCTAATGGATTACCTGACGGGGGAGATATTATCGCGTACTTGACTGGACGTAATCGGTTTAATCGGTTTTTGAGGTGTATTATAACATTTGAAATTATTAATCATGAGCGATTCTTTTACCTGGCCTATGATTGTTAAATTACAAGCATCAATTTTCAAACACTTATACGTAAACAACAGAGTCGGGGGGTTTTGGAAAAAAAAATGCTCGTGTAAATTTTTATGAGACCGTCGAATGTACAATTTATCAGAGGCAGGGAATCTGTTTAGGTAAAAGTATTCTAGGGGTTGATTAAGAAGAAATGTTGACAAGATCCCAGACATATTATTAAGATTAAGGCGCGGAGTAATTAAGCTCACAACTTCTTTTAATAATAAAGTCACTCTGAAAAAGCAGTATACAAGAATTAAGCTCCAACTTTATTTAAACGCCTACTTGCGTAGCGTTCTCTCTCTCACGAACAATTACTTTAAATTGCTCCACTCGGCATCAAGAAACAAACGTCCAACAAAGTTTTGTACCTGGCATCCCTCGCAAATGAAAAGTGCACCGCCGAATTTGAATATTCTCCGATTGCGAATTCCCATCGTCCTCCGAGAATTGGCGAGAGCACGAGAGATCGGACATCGGTCGAGGGTCCTTTGAAGCCCAGCGAAGGGAGACGCTCGCGACTCAGCATCGCAGAGGCAGCAGCCGGCAAATTGTAAATCTTGAGCGACCCCAACCCGGATAAAGTTCGACGAGTTTCCGGCGTGAGTGTCGAGTTGCATTACTGCGTGCAGCGGCAATCGATTCTCGCGCACTTCCGCCGGCCCAATTCGCCGCGCAGCCGCGCGCACATGCAGGGGGGGCCGATTCGGCCGCTCGGACAAATGAAGCTGTAAATTCTTATTAGTCGATCGAGTCCCGAGCTTTGATTCCCGCGGCGAAAATTTACGGCGCGTCCTCGAGTCCCGGGAAAAATGTCGCGGCGGGGCTCGAAAGTTATCACTACGCCCGAGCTATTCTTCGGACCCTCGGATTTGCGGTTCTGGGGAACAGTGCTGGAATGTTGGCGAACGCATTTTTCGCCCGACGGCCAACGTAGCGAACTTGGGATACCTAAGCTGTGGTTTCGCCTTTTTAACATTCCCCGAGTTTTTTTTTCTGCCCCCGATGTAAGAGGTGCTAAGAGTTGCTTTGCGCCGAACCTTAAATTAAGGGTTCTCTGCGGAGAATATTTTTAAAAGCTTTGAACGCTTTTAAAAACTTTGAAGTTTTTACAACTTAGTTCTAATTCTGTAAAAGTTACGTCTAAAGTAGCTTTCTGCCTTATCATTTGTCAAAGAATGGTAAAGCTATCAATGACGATTTTCATCAGTTCAAAATATCAATTTTGCCCCATCTATCTTTCATTTAGATCGCTATCAGTCATACGCTGAGTGTTACGCTTTAATTCCATTCAGCAATACTGTATACAATTCGCGATTATTCATACAATCACCTAAAAAGTTTTATTGTTGTGAACGATTTAAAAGAAAATTATTTTCATATATCTATAGAGCTTGAGTTAATTCGCTTGGCATGTTGCCGATATGAATTACAACAAAAACAGATGTGACAAGTGCACTAGAAAGGGCCAAATTAACAAACGTGAAAATGCGAGATGAAATACGCTTACCTGAATTGTCACTTGTTTTACAGCTGTAAGCTTATTGTGCAAAGGAGATAATTTCAACGAATGGATGAAATAGTGGAAATTCATGAAAGAAAAAAAATTAAAAAAAAATATTCCAAGATAAGTATAAAGGGAAAATATACTTTAAAAAATATTAAATTCAGGAAATTAATAAAATTTTATTTCGTCAAAAACATTATAATTTTAGCATTTTATAAAAGTTTTAATTAAAAATTTTGAACTAAAAGCTTAAAAGGCAAATATTATGTTAAAAGAGACTTATCGTTTATTTTTGCCAATCTATATTTAAAATGTCACTGCAGATATTAAAAATTATTGAAAATAAAACAGAAGAATAAAAATTTTGGCTACAATATTTAAAATGTAATTAAAAAACAATTTAATTAAAATGATAACAGTACAAAATTTATCAACGAAAAAAGATAAAGTTTCTACTGAATCAAATCACTTCATTTACATGAAAAATACTAATTTTTATCTGCATTTTATTTATAGAAAAATAAGCTAAAATCGTCTGCGTTATGGGCGCTTTTTACTAAGCTGACTTTTTGGCTAAGAAAACGTTGGAGTAAAAACTTTGATCAATCTAAGTAACACTTTTCAAGTAGTACTTCAAACTGTGTACCAGCTATGTAAGGAATACAAATTTAGACTTTTCTTACCCCGCATTTACATTACTCCGTGTTAGGTATGAAAGTATACATATAAATACACGGCTAAAAAATATATAAAGATACATTCCTCCTAAAAAGCTAGATTATCTCGGGAAAAAAATTAAAACTCGCTTGTACTCCACTATCTAATCTCCAACGAGTCTCTCAGAACTTGAAAAAAATTAATACTTTCATTGCGTTTAACTTAATTATTCCAATGCGATTTCGACAGTAGTCACCACTTGTTCAATATTCCACGTGACGGTGCTTTTTTTCTCAATAAACAACCTCTCTTTCTCTCTTCCACTTCGGGGGGAACGCAAAAAGCGACAGGTGTTAATTTGGCAAAACAACAATAACACGGGCAGCGGCAACAGCAGCAGCAGCGGAATTCTCACCCATGGAAATTCCCTGATCTGCATAGGCGAGAGCGCATCACGCACGCGGAATATTTCCCTCTCTCGCGCTTTCTTTTGACTCTCCGATCACGAATCGCGGCCCGGCCGCTATTCCCGATATTTTCGCATTCCTCGGCAGCTTGCTATATATGTGTGTGTGTGCGCCAGGCAGTCGGGCAGCCAGCGATGAATATGCGAGCGACGACCGCGCGAGCTATTTATGCTCGCGCGCACCTCCCGTCCTTTTTTTTCGCGCGCGCGGAATTTGTGCGGAACGAGATCGCGATAAATATTAAACAAGCGCTCGTTTATTGTATTATGAGCGCGCGAGAGTCGGCCGATTTTTCCCTGCCTCGCGGGCTGATTGAAATGCTGATTTTCTCGTTGCTCGTCGCCTCTCTGCTCGGCTTTCGTTCTTAAATATTTCGGATAGTCGGGCTTTTCAACGGCAATTCGAGGAGGTGATATTCCGACCTCTCGCGGGGCAAATGCGATTCGCAAAGAGCAAAAGGATTCGAATGAAAAACACGTGCGAGCGTTCATCCCGCATAAATTGTCTATCGGATAACGCGGCAAGAATTCGCTTATTGCAAATAAATCCATCATTTCAGGGCTGCGCTGCGCTCGGACGTGTGCGTGCGTTCGCGAGAGATGCAAAATGCCTGATAATGACGCGGACAATTTTGAACCTGTTGATAAATCCGCGGCCCCCGCTTTTTTTTTTCATCGCCGCGGCGCGCGGAGAGTCAAGCATTTCAAGTCAATAGCGCTAATTGCTTTTCAAGTAATACGAACGACGGTAATAAATTGCTTTAATCAAACTGAAGTGCTCGCAATCTATTATAAATTTTAATTTTGCGCTGCTTCGTAGGCTATTGACGCGTGTATACGTGTGGCGTTGAAAGCTGGGGTATTAATTCTGAAAACGAAGTTGATGAATACTATTTATTAGTTGATTTAAGCTTTAATCTATCACGTTGGCGCATATACGTACTTCTTTGAAGAGAAACGCCAGGACCGGAGAGAATACACTCGATCTAATTATTCTGATTAAGCTAAGTGCATGTTGGATTATGCATTTGGGGGGGGGGGGGGATTTTTTGAATTCGTGAGCACCTATCGCATGTTATTTTCCGGACGAAGATAGAGGACTGAATTATCGATGAGGATCTTTTTAAATGTGAAAGCGAACTCGAATTTAGCGGTTACTTTTTTTATTTCAAATTTTCGGCGAGGATGGCATCCAGGATATTAATTTCAATTTTTGATAAGAAATGAATTAAATGCTATTCCTACCTCCAGTTTTAGCATAATCCTAGAAGTAATTTCTAATTATCCAATAAAGTTTGATGTAATTTAACACTCTAACGTATTAGGGGCTGAAAATGTCGCGAATCAGTTCTAGTTGGAAAGAAAATTAATCTCCCCTGGCCGTATAATGCAGTTTAGAAAACTTCAGTAAACTCGTAACTCGGAATTACGAATACTTCGGCAATTTAGGGATAATGATCATTGAGATTCATAGAAGTTTGCGGCTCTATTCAATCCTGCTCCATAAATAGTACGATTCAAATTCATCTCTAAGCGTAGTCAAAGTTTTCCGAAATATTAGAGGATGAGCATGCAACCAAGCATGTAGATAATACACATGGAGGATCGGGTGCACTTTGAATCTAAAACGTCAGCACTTTTCCTTTGATATACTTTCCTTCCGCTTCAACGGTCGAGAATATTCAAAATAAAAAATAGGATACCATATTTTATGTTACAAAACGCTCATCATCTGGCGGCTTTTGTTAAACAAATAACTGTATTATCTTAGCCTCTCAATTATCAGTTCCAAAATCCGCCAGTGTATAATAGGCTATTACCATAAAGTTAGTGCTGAATTTTGACTACACCCGTATACACGTCTACCGAAAACTCGCAGCGCGCCTGGCGTCGAGTGAAGCACACTTCAGACTCAGAAGTTAAGCCTTTAATGCACCTGCAAGAGCGTCCGAATATTGTTAATAGAGCTCGCATTTCGGATCGGTCCTCGAGAAAATTACGATCGGCATGTCTTCCAAATCCATCGGGGGTAGAGTTAGTATTAGCTCGCGGTACTCTGGAAAATTACTGGAGCGACATCGATCTCTCTTTGTCTCCTTTGCTCCGCCCCCGGCAGCGGATGATAAACACACGCGTGCCGAGGAGCTCACACCTATACGGAGGATGCAGGCATCGGGGGAGGTTGGTTTCTAATTTGCCAGGCAGATGACTTGCCGCTATTTGTGTAAGAGGAGAAGGAAGGCGCGGGCTTGAGAGCGCACAGTGATGAGTCTTACGCCGAGTTTCGATTGACGCGCGACTTATATCATAGATATATACACGGGAGGGAGAGCCGGATATTCGATGTCGACTAAAGGATAGCAGTGAGAGTTGCTCTGCCCGAAAAGCGTCGCGAGCGTAGGCTGATCTTGGCAGTGGTTCGATTTACGTAAGCTTGTGAGCCTCGATTACGAGCTTAGTTCGTAAGTTATTACGCTGTTTGATCAAAAGCTCCGATATCCGGAGCGCCCCGCGTGTATACCCTTTTATATATAGAGCCGAGCGGTTATATAGCATCCGGCAGCTGCGACGCCGTGGTAGCTACTATATTAATTTCTCGTCAGGCTCCCCGGGCGTGCTAAGCTCGCGGATCACTTCTTTCCGGCCGCGACTCTTATCTCGCCTGATCTCTATCGCGCGATTTTTTCTCCTAATGGATTCTGGAAATCTGGCTTCTGATTTATGAAGTATTTCTGTCCGAATGATAATTCAGTTTTTCTCCTTCAGAAATATTGTGAATGTAATAAAATGTCAAATACAGTTATTTATAACTAACTGCGTCTGGTTGATAATTTTTAAACTTTTCAATAATTCAGAAAAGATGTATTTCAAGACTTTTTTTGACAGTTTAGTTTAATTTTCTAGCCAAGTTTAATTTTCTGCTATTAAATAATGAAATGTTCACCTTTTAAAGGAGTGGGAAAATGAGAGAAAAATTTATTTTTGCCCTGGGCATTCTCCACCAGTTCATCGGTCAATTTAATACTTGCGAGACTTCAGCTGCTCTATTTTACGCGATGTACTTTATCCATTTCCGTTTATCTGCTCAAAAACTCTTCACGTTTCCGTAACTTTTATAATATTTATCCCGCTTCAAGTGCACTACTTTGGGAAATAAAAAAGCGCTATAAAACTTAATTTTATTTCTTGCGAAGCGTACTTTTTCATTGTGTAACTTTCATGTGCTTTTAAATCTATTTTCATTATTAATCTAATAATAAATGATGTATATCAGTTTGTATTTTTAATTGGTAAAAACCATGAATAGCACTTTGAAAATACGCAAGATAACAGTCTGAATAGAAACTATATCAAGTTGTAAAAGTAGAACAAGACCTATATTGTCAGACACGGTCGAGCTAAACTTGTACTGTGTACATCTACCTGTATTAACAAAGATGTACCTCTCTTCTAAGAATGTTATCTTTTAACTAAGTCTTTTTTAGCCTCTCTTGCTTTTGTGATTATTTTCATCAAAATAGAAACAATATAAACAAACAACACTTTTGCTGTAAATAAAAGCTGTAAACAAAGAAAAGTCTAACAATAGATTTAAAAAAAAAATGACGCTACTGAAAGAGTCCTGCTGAGCGGAAATTTGAAAATCTAATTTTCCACAACAGAAACTCGCAGCTTTTTCCAAAAACTGAGCGTAAACATTCATTCGAACGATTAAGAGCTCAGCAAGAAAAAAACAAAAAAAATCTCTGCCTCTCCGCTGAAAAGCTCCGGTGGCCAACGAAATTCGCATTAACTACGTAATTAAACGGAGCTCGAGACTTGCGGAGGGTAAAAATCAAAAAATCCCCTCGCAAACTTGCCGCGATCCGGAAATTTCGCGTCATTCAATCGGCGAACAATAAAAAAAAAGAAGTGCGCTCGTAGCATATAGGCTCAGGGGCCCCCCCACGTATAAATGAAAGCGGGGCTCTCTCGCTCCGCTCTCGCCGCGAAATTGCGCGGCAATGAAAAGCCCGAAGCCCGGAGTGCGCTGCAAATTGCGGCCGCGGCATAACTCCGACAAACCAACGATAATTGTAACGGCTCTCCAACTGTTTGATTTACGTGACTCGCCGAGCTTCGGTTTATAGTTTTTTCCTCGCTTCGGGCCCCATTACTGAGCGGCGCGCGCGCGCGATAATTTCCGTTTGTTTGCTTTCCGCCGCTTTTTTCCCGCCTCGTAGCTCTCGCTTCTTTTTTTTTTCAGGCCGCGGCTTGATTTTTCGTTCGGGGTGCGCGATCTTTTTATGGTTTCGACGTTCGAGCGGCGGCCTATCAATCACTTTGCGGATGCAGGTAATTCGACATTTTTTCCGGAAAATTACTGCTTGCGCTAATGTAGTCCGTCCAATTTTTACACTCGAGATGATTAAAAATTCTTTCAACTTTCGTTGCTTTCAACGAATAATTTTTCCTAGTAAAAACTTTAATATTTGTTAATCAACCAAGTATTTTTTAAACAGAAATTTCTTTGAATATTACTTTTAAAATTTTATTTTATTTCATTAAATTATTACAAAATTTATCGAAAAATTACTTTTTGAGTGGGGAATTCAAGCAAGAAGTGAGAATTCCATTCATTTTTAGGAAATATGAATTTCATCATTAATTTAAATTTTATATAAGAGAAACGGGGCAAAGTGCAGAATGATTTAATTTAACTTACAGACCTCGTTGTGTAATACTGGCATAATAATTTCTGCTTACTCACCTAAAACAGAAATAAATTAGAAAATATTAATTAACCATGAGATAAAATTGAAATTGCTCATTTGTTTTACTTAACAATCGCAAAAAAAACTCGCTAAATTGAATAGACTTGGTCAGCCGAAAACAAAACGAAACATAAATCTGGGAAAAGGCCGGCAACGGTCCGATTACATTTAGCCCAGGCAGCAATTACGAAGTAAAAAAAAAAAAAGAGGGAGTGAAGAGTCCGTCGAGAATACAACTCTCGGAGCGACAGGCAGAACTCGGGCGCGGTTTTTTTGATTTACGAGCCCATGGCTCGCGAGCCGTTAAGTGGCCCTCGTCAAGGATCACGCGTGTTTTATCTCGCGCAATAAAAAGTACAAACGATTGTATTTTCCATTGTGCGGCAGCGACAACGCAGGGACGAGAGAGAGAGAGAGAGGAGGAGAAAAAAGGGCTCCCTTATCAGGGCCGACGCGGCCACTTCATCACGACGCTCCGCAAGCCGCGAGGCTATAATCGCAACGAGCCGAGATTCCGTCGCTTCTTCCAGCGGTCGCTCTTTTTTGCGCGCATTGTTCTCGAAATTCGCTGGGCGCGCGCGCGCGCGACAATGAGAGCGACAAGGAGGCTAAATGAGAGGGGAGAAGACGAGGCGCGACGCGACGTCATTGTGCGTCGCGGATGCAGCGCGAAAAGAGTAGGAGCCACTTGCTTCCGCTCGGTAAAATCCTATCGCATTGTTCTCTTTTGCCCCTTCCTTCTCTCCCGCGGCCTGCCTGCCTGCTTTCGGGCTTTTCTTGTTTTCCCTCTCTGCGCGCGAGCCCACTCCTTTCGCTTGTTCCGCTGATTGATGTCGTTAGATTGCTTTCGCTATTTCGGTGAAAGTAAAGCTCTTACTTAAGTGGAGCTCTACGTTTTAAAGGCTTATAATATTAATTGAAAATTACCGGCAAGCCTTTTCTCCTTCTTTTTTCGGAGGGAGAGCCGTTGGAATTAGGATATAAACTTGGTGGCAAGTAAGAGAACTCATTACCGAGACCATCGGTAAAACTTTATTTAATCTAGTTGGCAAGTTTTTAGTCGAATCGATTTTCGAAATAGAACCTAGTGCACTACTTTTTTTCCATCAAGTTTGATTACATTCGGTTCATGCTTTATCAATTAAAATAAAAAAGAACTTTTAAAGTTTTAACAATTTGAACCAATTTTTAAAATTAATCCGTTTTAAAAGAACCTTGGCAAGTAGTCCGAATTAAAACTCACTAATACACATTCTAGTATAAATAAAATAAAAAAAGGCTTAACTTTTTTTACTTTTATAATGTTTTACTATTTCGTATTATCGAACAAGTATCACTGAATAAACAGTATCGGATGATAAGTGCAGAAATCTCGGAGAGAAGAGACGTTTTTTTCTAAAAGTACAGGAGAGAAAGAACGCTTTTGTTGCCGGACATCTGCTTTTTCAACTCCGTGATCGCAGCAGAACCTCTCGAAGAGGAAGAAGGCGTAACGATCGGCAAAAAGTATACGTTGCAAAACTCTGCACCCGACAGCCTAGAGAAAAAAGCTTTGGTAAAATGTCACCGCAATACCGCAGAAAAGTGTAAATACTCTTTGCGCAAAAACCGAATCTCGAAAATCAAGATTTTTTGCTGGCACCTCTTGGGCAAAGTGTAATGAAATTGAATATACTTCTTAAGAAGTTTAAGTAGACGAAAGAGCATTAAGGAAGTTGGCCTCGGAGGCGATTTTAAATTCTAGGCGCTGAATAAAAGATTCGATTTTTGCATTAGAAAACGGAAAAATTGATAATTTCACGGTTTTCTGGTCGAGCATCGGCGGCAAAATTTTCATAATTCAAAAATGGTGCTTGTCATGCATGGCACTTTGAAATGCAGCAATAAATTTTTCATTAAAAAAGTAGTTTCGAAACTATTTAATCAGTTCATCAGTTGTTCAATTAACTTTTATTAAAAAGCGTTCTCATAAAAGTAATTTTAATAATTTTAATCCAATTTTTAATTAAAAATGTTTTCCAGGCGGCGATAAATTTTTCAGTTTAATTTAAATTTTAAATCAATGTTAATCGAAATAATGGATTTTTATTTTTTGAGATTTGACAAAAAAGCCATTAGCTGATGAAAAATTTGCATTAAATTCTTCCGACTGATTAGATGTAACAAATTTTGAAATTTTTTATTGACAGACCATCACTCACCGTCGTTTTGAATTCACTTTCCAAATACCAGATCCATCAAAATCATGAAATCTAATTAATTCGCGATCAGTCAAAAATACATACGAAGTCAATAAAACGCCTTGCTAACTGCAGCCCCGTCAAACCTGTCTCCGGGTCAACTTTGACTATATCAAACGAACTGTCAAATCTGCTGGATTCGCCAGTCGAAAATTAATCCAACTCGAGCGGGCGCATTTGAATTTCGGCATTCGTATTTGTCCAAAGTTACAGAATCGCAGGAAGGGAGAAAGAAACGCAGAGATCGAGTCGAAGAAAGTCGGTCGCGACTGACCTGCAATCGAATTCTCGAGGCTGCCGGCGCATTAAAGGCGCAATCAGCGCCGGTCGGCTTTCCGTTTGTATCTTAGTCGTGCCAGAATGCACGTGATTGCTCGCGACTTGGTATGCACGCTCGCATCGGAGTATGTCTCTGGGGTGCAGGAGCCAGTGCGTGCGCTCACGCATGCTCGGACTGTCTAGCCCAAAGAATTTGCACCTGCGCTCCCGCACGGAGCTTTATGTGTGCCGGCGCCCTGCAACGAATGCCTTTTATATTTGCATAATGCGTCTGTTTAATGCACCTCCACGCAGACTTCCCCGCGTATCCGGCCGGATTTTGCTTCCGATCGCGTGTGCGTGTCGCGTGGAAAAGTGTGCTTGTACACGGGATTAGAGTTTTGGAAAGACATCTTGGAATATTCCAGATGCGGCCCTTTGCCGCACTATTGCAGGTAAGGAGTTCCCCCCGGTAGTTATTCTGACGTTTAGTTTCCAAGTATATTTAAGCTCATCAAAGTACTGAGAGGATTGCAACGTTACAGATTTAACGGTTACTAAATAACCAGTAGAAATATGGTACTTTTTTATAATTTACAGTCTATAATTTACAGCTAAGCTTAAAATCTTAAGATCGAATAAAAAAATGCCAGTCTCGTTGAAGATAATTAACCTTTAACACAGTCAAGTAGAAAAGCTACGACTCTGGTCAGACTACCCCCGAATCTTTATCAGACATCTCAATCGCCACTTTAAAAAGCAAACCAACTCCCCACCGAAATCCATCGAGTTCATCAACGCAGACGCGAGATTCGAGGCGTATCCGGGCACCCTCCCGATCCACATTAACCCGTCCGCGATGGCAGCGCGAATCTGAGCGTGCGTTTTCAGCGCGCGCGGCGCGCATCAGCGGCGCACAAAAGCTCGGGGCCGCGTAAGCGTTTCTTCCCATTCACAGGCGGCCGGGCAAACAGTGGGCGGCTTTGTTAAGGCTGCAGACGGCCGGGGATAGGAGGCCTCGAATTTATGGCTGATTGATGAGCGTCCCGCGGCCGGCAATAATGGCTCCGCTGCCCGCGGGAGAGCCGGAAGCCCCGTTAAAACGCTGCCGCCTGCGGGGGCCAGAAAACCGCCGCGCCGAAACCGAAGCCCGGATTTCGGTCGGCGGCCGCCGCCGCTGCTGCTGCTGCTGCCAAGCGTCGCGATTAACGCCTCGGTTGTTTACGTCGACGCGAGCTTGACAGGCGGGCTGTCTCCTGCCTTTTTGAATTTTGCTGTCGGGCCCAATGTCGTAGCTTTTGTTGGCCGCGATTACGTTATTACGGCCGTATATTGAACATTTTTTCACTGAATTTGGTTTTTTTCGCAAGCGTAAAGCTTGATTGTCCCATTTCTGATAGCATAACCATTCTATAAAGTACATAATTTTAACTCTCTCGATTTTGGAAATATCACAGAAAAGCAAATTATAATAGGTTCAAGTTTACGCGCAATTATGGTGGTTGTTTGATGGAAGCAGGATTTGTACAGGATTAATTATTCAATCACTTTTAAATTTAATCCTTACACGCCACTGCATCCAGTTATTATATATTGCTATACACTAATGTTATTTTATTCATAAAGTCTGCATGCCTTCCATTAGTACTGGATGAATACAAGTTGAAATGCACAAATAAATTTTCCGTAAACTCAATATAGACGAAGTTAAACTGTACACTGATTCATTTATATTTCCCTTTTCGAAATCATAAATTCGTTTAAACTCTCGACCGTGCTATTATATGCAGCGCTTAAGAGTCAGCCCAAGAAGCTCCTCTTCCCGCGATAACTATCATTATCCGTAATAACAACCCAAAGGTCCGCTTTCCAGCGGCGAAAGCACGAAAAATAGAAACGAGAAAATCCCTGCTCGCCCCTCTCTCCACCTTAAAGGTAACAAAGAGCGACGACTGCGGCGCTCCAAAGAAAAGGGAAAGAAAGCGAGGAGGAGAGAGAGAGAGAGAGGGAGGAAGACGGACGACAGCGATCTCGAAAGTACTCGGAGGCTCCTCTTCCCTATCCTCTCCTCGCGAGCCTGTTGACAAATCGACGAGATAGGTTAGCGCGATCGCGAAGGGAAATGAAGAGAAAGCTTCCGCCGGAATTGCCGAAGAGAGAAAGAGGAAAGCCTCGTGTAGATGCCGGGCGACGATATTCCCCCTATATATTACCCCCCGCGACCAAGTATTTTCACTTCCATATGACACGGGCCGAGCTTTTGTGCGCCAGATATTATAGAGACAGGGCGCTCTTTCCAGCTGCGTCGATAAGAGCCTCCCGAGGGGGGACGGTGAAACGGATGGCGGAGGAGGGGGGGACCGCGAGAGGAGCCGAGCGCAACTTTTATATCCGGCGGAACAGAGGACGCGGTAGTAAACCTATTGATTTTGCGATAAATTAATAGCGCCGCGGCAAACAAACAAAGGAGGCCACGGCCGGGAGAGCACGAAAAAATCTCCGCTCGATTTAATGACCGCGGCTTCTTGAAAAAGCACGGGACGTCCCCCGCTGCTGGCGCCGCAGCTTTTCGAAATATATAAGATAAGACTCTTCTCCCGGCCGCGTGGCTCCAAAGTTTTTAGAGGCGCAAAAAAAAAAAAAAAATTATCTGGCGAATTTTTCGGCTGTAAAAGTTGACGATTTGATCGTTAAATTTTTATGTGAATATTAATAAACTGCTTCGGGCTTTAAAGGAAATACTGCACTGCAGGTAGGATAAAATGAAATATAGCTAGAAACGTTTATTCCGAAAGTGATGTAACCGCCTTGTAAAAACAATCGCTCGGCTGCTGACACTATAGTATTATATTCGTACGTTAAGTCTTCGCAAACATCCCTTAATGCACTATAAACAAAAAAGCCAAGACGGAAGAGGGGGCGAAGCTAATGCGGTCGTATTTACGTTCCCGAGATTTCCAGAAAAGCTCAGCGTACGTCGCGAGGACAATGAGTCTCTTCCCGGATATACTTTTTCTGATTATGCGCGTTGAATTTCAGATTTTCACGGCGAAGGGGGGGAGATCGAGCCGGGCCGCGGTTATTTATCTTCAATCAATAATCTTGTTTGCACAATAAACTCAGGGGGCGCGAGACGTAAAATTCCGCCGAGGAGAGGAGCCGTATTCCTTTTGTAAATACGCTCCCGGGGCCAGGGTCCCTCCTACGTGCCTACACGTGCACCTTCCTCCCTCTGTGGGGAAATGAAATTTCCACAGTCTCATTTCCACTATTTCCTCCAGGACTTTGGAAAGTTCGCGAGCCCCCCGATACAAGATCCAGAGGACTCGGCCGGGGAAAGAGAAAAAGGGCACACGAGAGTCTGGGCCAGGAGGGAGGAAGCGTGCGCGGAAATGCCTGCAAACTTTTCAATTCGATTCCTGCGCGCAGTCCTTGAGCGAAGGACGAAATTGCTGCGAACTATAAACGGGCCGTTACCTGCCGTCACCGATAGCTTCCCCTCTCGAGAAAGAGAGAGAAAGGAGCCACCTCACAAAAAATCGGCCGTGTTTGCACGGACCCACGTCCGAGAGAGGAGGTTCGCTCTTTTTTCGCCCGAGCCGCGTGACAGAATTTAATTGTCGGTCACAGAGATCGATCCGCGCCGCCGCCGCCTCGGAATTCCGCCTTTAATGTACTTTTTTTCGCTTTATATTCTATTAGGGACTGAAGTGTGGTTCCACGGCAAACTTTTTCACTTTTTATCCGCGGCGCTTCGAGAGCCCGAAATTGAAAAGAATCGGCGGGGTACGACTCGGCCTGCTGCTGGTAGCGGTTGGCCTTATTTTGCCCCCCGAAAAATAAAGCATCATTAAAACTTGCCCGGGGAAAAAGTTCCGCTGCCAAAATGAATTTAGCAGAGCAAATCTTCGATTGCCGCGCGATGCCCTTTTTTTTTTAATGTCCTCCCATAAATCAGCCCTCAAAGCGTCGGGCATTTATCAGTGGCAGGGCAAATTTTTTGAAAAGTGCGGCCCCATCAATTCGGCAATTCGGCGTCAATAGGCGCCTAAAAAAATTCCGTAACAAACAGCGGGAGAGAGCCCGTCGCTGCTGCCATCGATTCCCCCCAGCCTTAATCCCTGCGAATTCACCAGAGGGCATCGGGGCAAACAGAAATAAAAAGAGGCTCGACGCGCGACGCGCAACTCGTTTTCAACTCTAAACCCCACTCTCGCGCGGCCCCTCGCGTAATTTTTCATCATCCATCAATCGGTGTGGCGCGCTCGCATATAGGTAGCCGTCAGCGTCTCGCGAGAGGGAACAGCTTTTTTTTTCTTCCTCCGCCGCGGCAGCTTTGCGCCGAGTTTTCAGCAGCGGGGCTTATCGATTGCTACACTCCGCCCTCCGCTCCGCGAGATTTTCGAGGCGCGTCGCGGCTCTTCCACTCCGGATTCCACTCTATTTCTGCCTCCCTCCCCTACCGCCCGCGATTCCGCTCGAAACTTCGGCTCGATAACGCGATGAAACGTAAGCGCGGCCTGCGAGCCCACGCACACACACACACACATACGTATATATGCGAAGAGAACGCGGGAAACTTCCTGCGCGAGCTACGGGCGTAACCAGCCGCACCGCAGAACTTGCACGCCGAAAGCATTTCGAATTATTGCGCGTGAATCCTAATGAGGTTGCTTGGCCGAGCGCGTTTTTCACGCTTTAATTGACCGGCCGGCCGACTTGTCTCGCTAATTTTTCGTCGAGTTCGTCAAGACTGCTGGAGAGGGGGAGGGGAGGGAGGGGGGGGGGGTACATTAATCCGACACTCGAGTTAATTGTTGGGTCGCACTGGAAGTTTCATCGTTTTTGCGCTTTCAACTCAGCAGACTGTGACGTAAACACGTGTACTCGAGGCTCAAGGGATTCAGGTCGACCTGAGAGAAATGATGAAATTAACGATAAAAGGAGCAGAAAATAGTTCAAACAATGCCCTCGGTATAATTGCCGATGTCGCTTCTTAATAAAAAATTGACAGAGCAAACGCGTCAAAGTTGTATTCACGTTCTAAAAAAAAAAAAAAGCGGCGACGGTCCGGTCTTGACGATAGGGGCTTAACCGTTTGAGCGATAGAAATGAAGCAATATTGGTGGTGCGCGAGGGCACAGTAGCCGGCCACTGGCACCGCGCTGCGGCTATCACGTGTGCAATTACCGGAGGCATAACAGAGAGCAAACGATTGCTTATTTAATCTCTGCATAAAGTAATTGCAGCAATCTCCGAGAAAAATTGCACCCTCTCGTCGAATTCCTCGCCTCGTAACTCTCGAGCGGTTCCGCTTACCCGAGCTTCCCGTTAGAAATAAATTTCTGAGAATTCACTTTAATCACCAACGGACGAAAAAGCTTCTTCTTGAATAAACTATGTATACAACGGTGGAACGTTCTAGGATCAGAATATAAGCATCAGTCATTAACTAAGTATAGTCCAGCAACGTGCGGGTACATTAATTAAGTAGTCGATTGTCTACGTGTGAGAGCGACTTTATTCAAACAAACAATGCGCGAAGAGAAGGTATACATGCACCCTCGATGTTTACATGCGAAGCTTTGAGTACTCGCACAATAGCTCGCGCTGTACATAATTGCGCTAACTGCTTTTATGCAAAGTCACTGACATAGTCCGCGTTGACGTTCTACAGGCCGGCGTGTACTCGCTTTCGTGTGCTATTTTTCGATTTTCATTGATTTTCTTTCGCACTTACAAGTTTTTTTTTCTATTTTGCAATCGTGTTTTTAGGAGGTTATGTCACCATTACAGTCAGATTATTCATTTTTGATCAAGTAATTATACCAGGTAAGTAAAGTTGAATGCAAAGTTGAACTCTGCCTATAATATAATTGATACTTAAATATAGAAATGTAATAATAAGAAAAGGCTAAGCTTTAAGAGAAAACAGAGACGTAACGAAAAAGAAGGAACTCTAGGTGTATAAATCAAGAAGAATAAAAGGAAAAAAAGGTAAAAGAACTTATCGCCTACAAAAGAAGAAAATACTAAGAAAAATTGAACTATACAGAATATCTTTGAAAGCATCCTGGGTTGAATACTAAATGCATGAATGCCAAATATCAATTTATTTACAACTGTTTATTGAATATTCAGTGCAATCGAAAATATTTCACCGTTCAAATAAGAGCCGTATCAATTAGTGTTGCTTTTGAATCTTTTAACAGAAAAATAATAATTGTTAAAATAAAAAAAAAACAAAATTTCATCCATTTCGTAGGCGCAGCGAAACTGCAAAGTTTACCTCTAATGAAAAAAGTTATTTTTTAATAGAGACTAGCATTAAAGCGATTTTATTATAATGAATTGGATGAATTTCATGAATTTTTCAGCAACATTATTATAAAAGTTCCCAAGTTATACGGAATCACAAGAGTTACACAAGTTCGCCCGAGATTAAAATGTAAATGACTTGTGGCACCTGTGCTTAAACCGACATCTATTCTCACGCAAAAAAATTAAAATACTTCAATTGCTGAATTCCGCGCGCTATTTATTCAAATTGTTTATATTGCCAGCTCGGCCGATAACTAACAAGACCTCATCCCAGCCTGATTTGATTTTACTATGTAAATAAATCTTTCTTACAAATCTTTTTACGGACGGTCAATAAATCTTTCGCAAAGTTGCTGCTCGCGATATGCAGTCCCTGCACCCGTGATCCATTAAAATGACATTTATAGTTGCAAAAGTAAACCGCTTCTAAATTCGATTACGGGGGCAATACCTGTCTAAAGAACTAAAGCCGATGCTTATAAATCTCTCGCGCCAAAGCGAGGCCAAAAAGGAAAGCAGCAAATCCTTAAAACGTCTAAATTTGTAGGCAACTCCGCGCGATATACGCCCCGGTTTCCTCTCCGCCAGTCGCAAACATCTCCCCGCGAAGAAGGGCAAAAAAAAAAAATAAAAAAATAAAAAAATAAAAAAGCAAGAGACAGAAGTTGCGCGCCGCGAGAGAGTGGCTTAGCGAAAATTTCACGCGGAAGCGGAAGCGCGGCAATAACGCCGTGCGCGCGGTGTCGAAGACACATATCCCGAGATGAGCGTTTTTCGAAAGTATATAAAGGCTCGGAAGCTGCGGGGAGAGAGAGAGAGACTCGGGCTGAAAAGCGAAAGCTGAGGCGAATGTATTCAGCATCTGTCGCCGTCGAAGTCGAGTTCCAGGCAAAGTTTTCTCCTCCTCTCGCGAGGCGCGCGGCCTCGACTATTTCCTCTCTGTTTCTCCGCCTCTCTCTCCTACGGCGCCTCCGAGCGTCACCCTCTATCTTTACCGTCTACTCCTGAAGTCTCTTGTACCTTTTCTACGTTTGTTTCCTAGACTTTTCTCCCTCGATTTGTTGGCTTCGTTTTCTTCGGAGCTAGTTTGCCGGCGCAGATCCAAGGCGCGATTGCCCCGTTACACCGATAAGTTAATTTTACAAATAAATTACTGTTTCAAACGTTTTCAGAATTTATTTAGTCATTAATCTAAAGCGCAAGATAAATACGTTCTTCTTCCAAATTTTATGTATACACATCATTAAGAATTCATTTTCCAATTAAACTAGAAACAATTTAACTAGAAACAGTGGATCGCAAAGATAAACGATTCCACTTCCAAGAATATTTGCGCCCTCCTCTTCGGCAAGCCTCGCAGACTAAATGCAGTCTATATGCGTACTTATATCCCTCCCTCTCTCTTTCCCTCTACGCAATTCCGCCGGCAGCTCGGTACTTGCTTCATACTTCATCGGCGATGGCACTTCCATCGGGCTCTCTCTCGCGCGCGCAACGCATACATTTCCCACATATCAACGAGCCGACGGCTTTATTTTATATTCAGCGGCGCGACTATTGCGAGCGAGTAATGCGGGCGCGCGGACAAGCCCTGTGCCAAGCTGCCGGGAGAATCTTTTATGGCGCTAAGTGACACCTCGTTACAGTCGCGCCCGCCGTGTGGGTAAGTGTCCGTGCGCGTGAATTACGGTGTAACGCCTCGTTGTCGTTCGCTTGATTGTTATTAGGCTTTCTTTTTTCTCAGCCACGGCGACGAGCGATCGTTCATCTTTTTCAATTAGATATAATTTCAAAAGTATTGCAGGGCCGCGGGGAAATTTAATCGTTTACGAGATCATTTTCCGTATCATAAAATTTTAATTAGTGCAAATGCAGAATCGATAAAGCACTCGAAAACAGGTCACGTAAATACAATTTGAAGCCGGGTTTATTGTGCTACTTTTAGGCAAAATTTCTGAATAATAAGTATTTTCTTTGCATATATTTGCATGTTCATTGGCATAAGCAAATCAAGTACAATTATCATACTTGACTCATTTCATTATAATGATCACCCGCATTGACGATACTCCAGATTAAAGGCGATGATGTCATTTACCGAACCCATCCATGTCATTTCCCCAGGAACATTCATTAGCCGAGGAGGCAAACAAAAATCTGCTGACTTATACAAAGTATCGTGTGGACCAGCATTTTGAAAAGAATACAAATTACGTTTTACCAAACTCACCCGCATAATCTCCTCTCGCAAAATAGACTCCGGCAAAAAAAATTCCATCCCCCGTTACGTAGACCGGTCCAAAATTGTACAATCTCTCGAGAGCTCGCAGGAAAAGGGACGAGAGCCATCAGGCGATCGAGTGCGAGCGAGAGAAAGAAAAAAGGTGCGGCGGCACGAATTCGGCAGGGCCTCACGCACTTGGCGAAACCTCTTTATGTCCTCGTAATTCCGCCGGCACGCAATACAATAACAAGCAGCCCGAGCTCGCCCTCGAAATTTCTACCCCTGCACGAGGAGAGAGTCAATCCGCGCCCGGAGAATTAGAGAATAAGGGGCCGGAGCTAATAAGGCGCTCGAGCCGAGCTTTTCTCGAGCGGAGCTTTTGCCTCCTCGGCCCGAGGGAAGAATCGCGTTCAGCCGGCGCCTATTGTTGTTGTGTAAGGGGGGAGTTGCTTGGCTTTGCGCTCCGCTCGGCCCGGAAGGTTTTATTAGGCAATGTGCGGCTTGTATCTGCGATTCCTGATGTTTGCGCTGATGGGCTGAAGCTCCCAGCTCTCGCGTTCAAGGGACGCCTGTAAATGGACGGGCTTGCTCGCCTTCGAGTACTGTTGTTTTAAGGCAAGTCAGAACTCTGGAAATAACACGCGCCTTAGAATTGTGGAATCGCATTTACGAAATTTATTTCGGCAAAACTCTGGTGCAAAGAACAATTATATGTATTATACTTTATTCCGTTTTATTCCATACATTTTATTATTATTATTTAATTTTATTTTTATAATAAAAAATAATATGATATTTCATTAAAACTCATATCTTTGAAACTTGAGTTTTTCGTTTAAAACCATTTATATGAGGATTTCGCCAGCCTTGATTCTAAATCTATGTATTGCTTTGATGATTCTGTTTCACGAATAATTCAGATTATCGTGTGTGTACACAACTTTGCTCTCATCGTATTATGAACAAAAGCAACCACCGCCGGCTAAAGCCTCCCACTGCAAAAAGAGAAGTCGGGATCTGCGCCGAGTTCAAGGCATTCGGGCTTGCGGTTTTTCCAATCGATTGGACTTGGAATAACTCTCTAAGAGCATTAAAATATTCGCCGGCATTAATTGATCGGTTTGCTTTCTCCTGTCCTTGGCCAACCACTTTTATAGAAAAACAGGAATTGAGGTCGAATTAGCTAATTTATACTTATTTCTCGACCAGAAAAGCGGTGTGAAAAATCCCGCGTTGAAAGCAATTATTACGAAATTTTCTGATCCACGTATTGTGCGCAGCTTCATAAAAGCGCGAGCTTAAAATCTTTTTAAAAGAAAGGATATTTGCATTAAAAAAATCCTTAAAAACGAGCTTGATGCTTAATCTGCATAAAAGATGTGGAAAGGCACTTACACTGCAAATGTTATCTTTTACGCCAATTATGGTACACACAATTATGATAAAAAATTACTAACCACTAATGCAGCAGTTAAACCAAAACGAAAATATTACTACGAAAAGGTTATTATTACGGTCAAATTTGATTAATTAAAGGTTTAGTTACCGTGCAACTTAACAATGCTCATATTATTTTCATGTTTCAGTGTCATTAATTAATTGCATTACCCCGTTCATCACAAAGTAAGCAAAAAATAAGAAATCAATTATTGTAAATTGAGTCTCATGCAAATGCTTTAATAATAATAATTGTAACGGAACTCAATATCAAACAGTAAGTTTTTTACGAATACGAATATTGTATGTAAATAATGCGAACGGAGTCCCCTATTAAAAAAAATTTAATCTGGTTTAATATTCAATTGGATAGCGGTGATTTTCAATGTCCGAGTTAATAATTTATTTTTATATCGACAGCTGGTATAGAAAAATATGACAAAAATTGATTAAGAGTATTGCGTCTGAAGCCGACAGATGTCAATAAAAAATGGTGAGAATAATTTCCACTTTTTATATTCCATTATAGTCACTTGTACTTTTGTCCACCGTAAAGTGATTCGTTAAACGAAATTCAATAATGAAATTATCGAGATGAAATTCCTCTATAACGAGTATCAAATTTTTCTCGGTTATTGATAGCGGGATGAATACAATCAGTTTTATAAGTGTTTGAGTACAATCAGTTCTATAACGTTTTAATTACAATCTGTTAAAGAATATTTTATTTTTATCGTACTTTTAAAAAGGAAGATGACCACAGAATATAGGAATTTTGCCTCCGAGATAAACCTGAAAGTTATAGCTAATTCAAAAGAACATAAAAAATGTGAAGTTAAAGAAAAAATTATTCGTCAAAGATTTCCCACATTTTCGATGAATTTTGAGGCATAAACCTTTATCACGTATATTTACATAAATAAAATTAAGTTAAAAAAATTAAACATTAATTTATAGTAGTTTATATCTCCAACTATATAAAATAAAATAGATTTTAATTGAAAACCACGGAGATTTCCCAGACATGCTCTTGCAGGAAAATTGAACCCCCAACGTTTATCGCACGTAATAACTAAATACACAATAGGCTTTTCTTGAACAAAGGCTTAATCAAAAGCAGCTTCGACCCAGAAGTGATTTACATTGATTATTTGATGGCGAAGCCGCCCTTGTAAATAGTAATTTTCCGAACTATAAGAGAGATGTGCGTTAACCGTGATTTCGAAACTTGGCCAACTGTTCGCCATAGGGCAACTTTATATTAAAGAGTAGTTGACGTAAATGAAGGAAATCTTCGCGGCTCACAATAAATTAAAATCTTTTTCATCTTATAGTTTGTGATATACATGTATAAAAGAGAGATGGTGATATCAAACATAGAGCCAATTCAGAGCATTATAAAAAAATTAATTGGTGGATACAACGGAAAAGAATGATTGAAAGAAAATAAAAGAGTTAGAAGCAGCCAACTTCAGTTTTCTACAGCAAAGTAATCCACGCGTGCAGTTCTCGCGCTAATGAATTACTCGTAAACTATAAATTGAAAGTGTCTCCAAACATGTTTCCAGGGTCTGTGCATACTAATGGTAACGTATGCTTAAAAAACGATTTGCTAATGAAGGTAAAAAAAATGTTTTTTGCATTAGTTCTTCTTTTCACAGAAAAATATAATCGATACTTACAATATATAAGCTTCTACGTAAAAAAAAATATTTTCAGTATGCTGAAAGCAGACAAACTTAAAGGTATATCAACTTAAAAAATGTATCTGCGTACAGTGTTGATCAAATTTGCAACTTTCGCAATATTTTTTAATTTTTTAACAGCAATGATTTTACCACCTAACTATACAAATTCTACGAAGTTTTTGGTAATTACTTAAATAATTCATGCGATTCTTTTTACACATTTTAAAATGCATTTATTATTAAATTCTTATTTTTAAAGGTTCAAATAACTAACAAGTGTTTTTCTCCCTCATTTCCGATTATATTGATTGGAAAGCAGTCTGACTTACAACTAAGTAGTTTTCATCTTGCTTTTGAATCTATGGTAATACTTAGTTTTTCAGTTACTGAAAAATTGAAAGACGAGAATGAATTAGAATACATAGATTATACAGACGGTTACAAAAACTACATAAATCCATTTCCTTCAAATAAATTCATTTTGAACGAAATTGAACTACCAAGTCTAAAGAAAGCATTATACAAACTACAAAAGTCTATTTGGTACAACTTGCATGGATTATATTTTATTAAAAATACTTGGAAGCCAAATAGCTGTGATAATACTTATTCATACTTAAGAATAGCTTGGGAGTATGATTTATTGTCTGTAATATACATATGTTATGATTCAGCTTATTCTATTCAATTTTATACGTTCAATCCGTTTTCTGAAGACGCACCTCAAATATGGAAGAAAGTGCAGGTTCACCAAGAGAAAAATGGTCATCCTTTTGTTCTATTTGAGCTCATTAAATCAACAGGTATTTTTCTTTACAATCTATATTTTATCATTTGATTTTACTTACAAATTTTAACTATATATTGTAGATTTGAAATTTGATTGTAATACCTTGAACTTCAACAAAGCATTAAAACTCAACGGCTACCCTATTAAGCTAGCTGGAACTAGTTACCCTGAAATAGCTCCATCTGATCGGAGCCAAAAAATCTTCAAAATTCGTGGTTTAAGCGGCGTAGTAGCAGAGTTGATGTGGACCAAGTTAAATGCCACAGTTACAGAAACAATCATCACAGTGTCTTCAAACAAGCATGAAGGTTTTAGTCCTTTTAATCATACCACTTATGGTATGATAGAAGACGTGTTAGAGGGAAAATTTGATTACTCTGTAAATATTCGGGTTGACGAAGGACTTTGGAAAAATAGCATGTATACGTATAAGCAGGTAAATATGTGCTACGTGACCAAAAAAAGAAGACTAACTGCTCAAGAAATATTTTTAAAGGTTGTGCTAAGTAAAGATTGTTTAATTTTATTACTAATTTTCTTATCTTTTTCGATCGTTTTAAAATATGTGGATGGTGATGGGTTACTTTCAGAATTATTAAATTTGTTAAGGATTTTTTTAGGCGTGAACATACTTCATCCACCATTATCACTAAATGCTAGAATAATCTATATTGGTATAATAATTTTTTTAACATTAGCAAACTCTTATTCGCGGAGCGAATTATACTCTATCATTACTGTACCGATGTACGATAGATTAATAGAATCAGAGCAAGATTTAATTAATTCTAACTATACAATTTATACTAGTAATGAGTTACGAGACTACTCTTTTGATCGATTTAATAGATCTAACACTATTATTACGAAAACTGTTGAAGAGTGCATAGATAAGTCGATAAATAATTTTAGAACTGCTTGTGTGGCAGCTTGCAATGCAGCAAAATTTTTTGTGGCTGAAAATAGTACAGTTCATTTAACAGAAATTGATAAAATTATGTTAAAATATTATGTTTACATGTGTCGCAAAAATTTTAGTCTTCACAAACGACTTGTCTTAATGTTTCGTCAATCAGAAGAAGCTGGATTGCTCAATTTTAATACAGACTTATTTATTTATTTTCATCATAAGAAAAACTATAAAAGCGCATTAATTGAAGATATCTCACTGCATCAAATGTTATTTTCTTTTCTTTTACTAGTGTACGGCTTGATTATTTCAACTGCTTTATTTCTTGTAGAATTCACTTACGCGTATTTAAAAGTAAAGTTTGCTAAAACAGAAATTAAGGTTAAAATAAATATATAAAAGAGGATTAATCTAATTTTAAAAAGAGCATTTAAGGAAAGTTATAGATTCTATTTTTTCTCTTCGACCTGTATTCGATTGATTTAAAAGAATATATTAAGGTGAATATAGATCGCGTTGAGTATGTGTTTTGCAATTGTGATTTTATGTCTTAATGTAATTAGTACTTAAGAGCGTTTGCGTGTAATTATTTAATATTATAATAAAACATTTTAATTTAAGGTTTACATGAATGGCGCATGTCTTCATTTCTGATTATAAATCATCCTATTATTAATTTATTCATTTAATTAGTATGTATAACAGCTTTTATATAAATTGGGATAGAAATTACTTGTACATAGAAAGGAACGAGTATCTCATCGAGATTTATTACTAGATAATTAAAGAGGAGTACATTGCGAGTAATTAGGAGATGACAAAGTGAACTTTGTTTTGGGGTTGCATCACGTGGTTCAGGTACGAATCTTGTTAGTTATTGTTTTTTTCACTGACCTAATCTAAACGCACATACTTTGCCCACCATCATCACTAATCAATATACAATAATCTATATTGATAAAATAATTATTTTCACATTAGCAACCTTTTATTCCCGGAGCCAATTATACTCCATATGCTGTACCGATTTACGAATGATTAATAGAATCGAATTAAAACAATTGAGTGAAACTATTTCAAATAATTACTTACAATATACTCGTTGGCAGAAATTGCGCGCGAAAACAGATAACAGCACTTACCTGAAACAAACAAATAAAAAATTTCATTACATTAATTTCTAAGCATACCGTTCTTAAAGGTTAACTAACATTTTACAAAATTTGCAGCATTAATTGGCAAGCAAGAATCGCTTTACCGCATCGACAATCAAGCTTGATGGCCATTCTTCCCCAAGACTCTGGCACCAGAGCCAAGCATCGCCGGACGGCAGCATCCCCTTCAAAGAGAGAGACAAAGAGGGACGATCAGCGCGGGAAGTCCGACGATAACGACGCCGCGGAACTTGTCAACTGCACACCTCGAGGCAGCTCGCGGCGCATCTTTCAGTTACGAGGCCACTCCGGACCCGCGAAAACGACCTGGCGGAATGCGAGCGGCCGCGAATCGAGGCCAATGCGCGCATTAAATTCGCCTCTCCGCGCGTAGGCTGCTGGTTATACGAGCGGACATAAGGGAAGGAAGCAGGCCGGTATGCGCAGCACTCAAATATAAAGGAAGCGCCGTAAGGAGAAAACACTGTCAATTTCCGGTCTGAAGGCGCTTATGCCCTGGCGGCCTATCGAGACAAATGCCTTGGCGAAAATTCTGGGCATTTGTTTATCTTGATTGTATAGCTGGAACTTCTATCAGAGGTTAAAAAGTGTCAATGCATTGCTTTTGGAGCATTGCAGTTTACTGCAACTTTCAGCTAGCTTTATACCTTGAATCCAAGTAAAAGCTTTTTTAATTCTCTTTTTTCAACATTAAGAAGATCTTTATCTCACAATAAAAGAAAATGTTGCAATCCCAAAAAGTCATTCTGCTCCTGGTCTTGCACTGTTGAGTCCGTTATTTAACATAACGACGATTCGCAGAAAGTAGTTTTCGAAAAACGGACAGCAGCTCTCCTCGCCAAACCCGGAACTCGACTCGAAACTCTTGGCAGGGAGGAGGGGGGGAAAATTTCATTTTTACTTCATGCAATGGATCCCCCGTACAATTTTCGCTTTACATCGATTCTCGCAAAACTGCCTCCGCTCGCCCGTGCATTATTTACGCGAATTTCTCACAATCACGCGAAATGTTCAATTTTGAAGGAAATAACGATCAAAAGGAAATGGAGAAAAAGAAGGCGATTTGCCAAGTAACGGCAACAAATAGGAAGAGAGAGCCCCGCCGCGCAAGAAGGGGGGGAAAAACTTGCGGTGCTTCCGCCGGGGGAAGGTGAAATTTTAATGCCCGCAGCTGCAGGTGCTGTTCAGCTTCTTGTACCGCCTCTATATACGTGTATACGGGAAGCCTCGATACGCACAATGGCCGACTTTGCGGACCAGCCAGCGGTCGTTTTGCGAAAATATTACTTGCCGCGCGCTGGCGATTTTTCAATGCCGCTGCTCCTTATACTTTGTTGCACTCTTTCATTGCCGAGAATTCGCGCGTTATATTGCGAAAAACAAGATTTACATAAAGAGTTGATAAATATCATTAAATACATTTTTGGCGTTTCAAGTTGTTTGGTGCAGCTGGAGTTGAATGTATGCTTTAATATCTTCATGCTATCTTACGATCGATATATTATTCTTGCTGTCCGGACTAGACTCATGTACGTATTCAAAATCCTTTGTTACGAGTCTTTCCAGCTAACAGACCGGAAAGACGATAACGTACAGCTTTAATCGCTCGTTAATTGCAAGTATTAAATTATCGAGCCGAAAAATGAACTGAAATAACATCAAATTTCCATTAAGCTCGCACCATTTGTGATCCCCCCGCGTCTTTATGAACGCTTCATTAGCATTTAAACGCTGCTTCATAAAAAAGTCACGCGCGCGTCAAGAAATTATCCGAAAGCCAGTGCCGCGGCGTATTTCCCAGCGCCATTCGTCTCGGGCTCTTCTTTACGACGAGCCCAACATCCAGCGAGCAAGCGTTGCCCTAATAACGCTTTAACATTAATGCGATAATTTACAATACGCAATTTGAAGGCGCGGCGCGAGCTTTACACGACGCGTTAACACCGGCGGCGGGGGCGCGATAAAACAGCTCGCAATTACTCGCGCGTGCGCCGTTAACGCGCGGCAACCGAAATGAGGGCTCGGGGCCGCTTCGGCAAATATTTTTTAAGGAGATCGTAAAGGAGGGCCCGTACCGACTATCAGCGGGGACTGAGAAAAAAATCGCGATGCCGCCGGCAGCAGCCGGAGAAATATAAATACGCCAGAAGTTCAGCGCCTTATCACGGTCCAGCTGCTACTTTTTACGGGTGTAGCTTTACGGGCCCGGGAGCTGTTAAAAAGCTCGCGGCTCTATCTGCTTTGCGTATTACGGCGAGCGATTGCATCCCCTACTCCTCGGCCGTTATCGCGTCCCGAGTACGACAATGTGTGTGTGTGTGTGTGTGTGTATGTGTGCGTGCGGCCGGCAATAAAAGTGAAAGCGAGCGCCGCCGAACGCTCTGACGTGCGAATCGACTTTCGAGAATGCGAGGGAGTAGATTATTTTGATTTCGTTTCACCTGCTGACGACCTCGTTTGATTCTTGTCTCTGCTCTCGTTTTTAGAAATTAAACTTGGCAAAATTGTTGTTCTCCTCAGCGAAAAATTACCTTTTATTAAACTGTGACTCCCTTCCTTTTTAGCTTTAAGTTATTGTTTTTTAATATTGCTAAAAGATTGAGCTCAGTTTTTTTAGCTTCAGACAGTTTGTTTAATTCATCAAGACTCGAACTTTTTGTGTGCAATGGAAACGTCCAAAAAAGCTCGCACTCGTTGGCCTCGTTTATAAAAGGCAAACCTTTTAAAGAGATGAAATTACGCGTAATTTCATCTCTCCCTCACCTGGAAACAAGGGTCTGATTAAACCTCTCGCAAGAAAGAGAAAGAATTGCGAATCAAAGCATAAACTTTCCGAGCTGCAAGTTGCGGGGCCGAGTTAAAATAACCCAATATAAAGGGTGCTATCTAATAACCTCAAATTTCACACCAGCGCGCGGTAAGCGAGAGGCAAAAAGTGAGAAAATAAAGGTGGGGGCGATATTACAAAGTGCTCGGCGTCTCTTTGCATAAATCTCGCGAGGGGCAAAGGGTTCGCGCCGTCTCGGGTAAAAAGAGGAGCGCAGGAAGGATTGGAGCGGCGAGTCCGGCAGATTAATTAAAAGCAGCCCGGGCTCTCCTCTCTAGTTACTTTCATTTATATTCCCGATACGTAGCATCAGCATATGTAAGCCAAAGCGGAGCCGCAGGAACACGAAAACGGGCCTCCATAACTAACGAGATAGTTTGCGCCGCGGCTATCCCGGGGCTTGAATAAATTTGCGCCGGCATTCAACTTCTTGCCGCGCAGTGAGAGAGAGAGCTGCGAGCTTTATCCCTGCCCCCCCCCCCTCCCCCCGTCCGAAGCCAAAGCAAGAATGCTCTCTTATGTGTGGATTAGCAGACGCTTTAAGGAGCGAGGGAGCCGCGATTCTATTATGAATTCATCGCCGGAGCGCCGTGCGCCAGCAGCCGTTTCTCGCCCAATAATGTGCGAGACAAAGGGAATTCAATTCCCACTGTAGAGACGCGCGAGGCAACGATGCTAAAAGCGTTCGCGGGGAATATTTACTGCCGCTTCATTATGCTTCAACTTAATTAGTCTCGATTGCATGATCAATGAGCGGATTAAATTAAATGCCGATAAATATTAAATTTGCTCACTTATTTCGGAGGAGTACTTAAATCCTCAATTAGCCAATCATATTTGTAAGTGCGCTTTGATTTTTTAACGCTTTAAATTATCTAAAATTCCCAGTATCCCGTGCATTGTAACTTGTAAAACATGCAGATACCTCCGCCTCCGGGACAAATCAATACAAGGCAGCCGTCCCGGGCTCCAACTGCGGACGTGCTTGCATACATTCGACAATAATCAAGACAATCAAACGGCCGCCAAATACGCATCCCCGTCTAAAAGTGCGCGAGCGCGCGTCTCTACAGACGCCGTTAAACTCGAAGCGCCCCACCGCCATCAATCTCCCGCGAAATTTCATCGCGCGAATTCCCCTTAATTCCCCCATCAGCGGCGAACGGATAACCAGGCCGATAACGGCGCGCGGCGCGCGGCCTTTGTCAGCGCGTGCACACTCAGCCGCGCGGCTGCGGCGCTTTGTGTACGTCCGAGACTGCGCGTTTTTACGGGCTTATTTCGAGTTTGCGCCGAGCCCCGGCGAGAATTACGAGTGGGGGAGAAATTTTTATCAGGCTAGAAAGTATGCGCCCGGTTTTATGCTGCCGCCGCCGCCGCCGCCGCTTCTTTTCGCGGAAAGTTTTTACGACTAGATTGTCGTTTCTTCTCGTGAGCGCGCGAGCGCAAGCTTAACGTTTATGCCGCAAGTTCGTATCTGATCGCGCGCGAAGTAGCTGCGTTAGCGGCGCGACCGGCTTTTTGGATTATGTATTTGAAAAGGAGCCCCGGCGTCGGGATACGTTCTGCTTTCGAATTCGAGTGCTGCGCGCGAAAATAGAAAGATATTTTCCGAATGGGGAACCGGATTCGGGTCTCCCTCGTCGCTCGGAATAATTCTCTTTTTCGATGTTTGCCGAGATAAGTCTGTTGATCAGGAAACTTGAGCTTCCGCTGGTAATTTATGGATTGTTTTATGGATTAATAGAGATTTATGCAGTTTGCAAAGCTCTTAAAATGAGATTTGACTCGAACGTATTGGAGCAATATTTTAGATAAAAGGAACTTTGGTAGAAAATTTACGAGCCTAAAAGCACAAAGACGTGATTCCGGTTATAAAACAGCCCTAGAAAAAAAAATAAAGCAGGCTATTTCTTCAAGCAAACTCGCACGTTACATGTCAAGTTCTTTTGGCAATCCACGAATCTTCGCCGACACATATTCAGATCCTGGCAGCGGAAGCTCCCTCTCCGTCCGAGACGCGCTCATCCGTTGCATAACCGCGAGCGATCTAAGGCCAAGTCCTCGTTCCCCGAATCAGCGGCCTCGGGAACCTGCAGGATTTGTCAAAAGCCGCAGTTTGAAAAACGTTGCATTCCTCGCTCGAGCGATCCTCCGGCTGACCTGTTTCTCGCCGCTGAAACGCACTCGCGAGCCGAGGAGGAGTCTCTCTCCTCGTAATCAGGATTACCGGGATCCATCAATGACCGAGCAAGAAAGCGGCAAACTTTTCTTCGGACCGCGAGCTATAAATACAGCCGGGGCTCCTTCGTCTTCCGCCTCCTCCCCTTTCTCTCGCGGCCCTTAGCAAAACAAGGCGATCCTTCTCCCGGAGATATCCGCGGCTTCTTGTACACTTGTAAGAGTGCCGGGGAGAGCTTTTATGTAACGACGCCCTTGGATTTGAGGGAAAATCGACGCTCCTGCCGCGCCGCCGCCGCTCTTTCCGCTCTTCTTTTTCCGGGGGAGGTATAAATCGCGCGCGGCAGTTTCCCTTCGCGAGAGAGCGCCGCCTCGGCTCCTTCGCAAGCTCATTGCACAATGGGAGCTTTCTCCGATTGTCGCCCCCCTTTCACTGTCGGTAGGTGGTACACATCGGTCGCCCGTCGAATGGGTTTTACATATAGAGGGAGGCTGAATTGAAAGAGCGCCGTGATCGTCGCGTTATGTTACGTATTTGTATGTTTTATGGGGCTTTAGAGATAAAACGAGTTTCTAGGAATATAGCAATGCTTTAGGAAAATTTTGCTTGGCTTGAAAAACTATTATTTCTGAACGTTTCGTGGAAGTATCTTATTCGATGCGTGATAGATTTAACGATTTAAAATATATTGGAATTTCCGTGAAAAGGCGATTGCCAGAAATTTAAGAAAATATTCGCAACACTTTTTAAAGAAATCGATTGAAATCAACAAATTTTTATTCAAAAAAATTCCAAAAGGTTCTTTTTCAATGAAAACTTCAATTCAATTCATTGTTTTACATAAACACTTCTTGAAAACTATTTTTAAAATAAGAAACGAAATCGAGTTCCAATAAAAAAAACACCGTCACATATAAAATGTTGCAGCAAACAATAATACTGCTAAGAAATATCGTCAACGTGCATGTTCCATTCTCACGTTTTAAGCACCCTATTCGAAAAAGCCTTAGTTAGGCAAACAATTCGAGCGCAGTCGAAAAACGCAAGCTTTTTCACCGGTAGTTCTAGAATTCCACAGGACAGTAGCGCCACTTCAATGGAATTATCGAACATTCATTTGATCAATACTGAGTAGACAAAAAAATTGGCAGGTCCGAGCCACGCGAGCTCCCGCCACTACGTCAAACATTCAGCACCAGCGTGTCCCCCGCAGACGCAGCAGCAGTGAGCCTTTCATACCATACCATCAATACCGCCGTCGAAACAGACATCTCGCCACGCGCGAATTCGACAATCGCGACGGTGAGAAAGAGGGGAGCAAGGCGCGCGCACGTCAGAACGCGAGAAAAAATGTAGCGGCAAGAAAGCCTCGGGGCCATCCCTGCGGATAAAGCCTGTCAGGCGCGGCGCCCGGGAAAATCATTCTTACTTGCCAGTCCGTCCAAGCTGCTGCTCTCTCATTGACCCCGATGGTAATACACGCCATTTGTCACCTCGCGCGATTTTTCCGCCCCGCCGAGCGCTAAAGTGAGAGAGAGAGAGAGGGAGGGAGAAAAGGTTAGTCAAAGAGGAGCAGTCGGACGCGAAAACGGCGAGTGCGCGCCGCCTTGTTCTTTTTTCCTTCTTGCTTTTTTTGCGTCCGCGAGCGGGGAGAGAGAGAGAGAGAGAGAGGCCACTTTGAATATAAAGAGCCGCTCGCGCAGCTTTCTTCGACCGATCCATTGGCTGTTAGATTGAGCGGAAAATGTTCGGCTTTTACCTTGGTGTTTCCGCGCTACGAAAATTCTTATGCTGAATAGCGCGGGGCTGCGTTCCGTTGGTGGAAAAAAGCGACCAGCCTCGAGTTCTTCTTACCGCTGTTTGTTGGGTTAGAACCTGCGGCCGTAAACTTTATTTGTTTTTTTGTTTATTTTTTTATAAAAAGCGGTGGTAGGAAAAAGAAAGAAAATTACACCTGAAATGTATAGATGGTACGTGAAAACTGAAAGCTGCTCTAAAATTTTCAAAAGTCGATCTAGAAATTAAACTAGAAAGTAAACAATTTATCCAGCTGATATCCCGGACAATAACCGGCATATCCTGTTCCATTTCAATCCACCGCCAAACTTTCATTCGATACCTCCCGCTTCGTGCTACACAAAGTGTTAATAAAGTTTGCCTATATATCTGTCCTTCTCTCTCTCACGAGCGCGAGGCTGCCAGATTGAGTGGAAAATATTTGGTCATCTCTCTCCGTCCGGCGCTGCCTGCAGAACGCGTACAAGCAGCAGCAGCAGCAGAAGCAGCAGCCGGCGGCTGTTCTATCGGAACTTATCGACTTTTTCTTTATCTTTGGCACTCGCCTCCTTTTCTTTCCCTCTGCTCGCGGCGTCCCTACGATCACGGCTAATTAAGAAAAGGAGAAGACGGGCTTTTTCTGTTAACGGCTGTGTTCGGCCGATGATCAACGAGTTACGCCCTTAATTGGACGTAAACAGAGAGTACGGATCAATTTTTCTACTTCGACTCCTTTTTCTCGCTTCGCTCCTGATCGGGGGGCGATGGTACGGCTTTTTTTCCTACGGCTGCCTCCAACTTTTTTTTCTCCTGCCTTCTTTGGCTCGGCGTTATGACGTGGGTAGCGCGGGGAAACAGATCAATGGAAGGGTTTCACGTATCTTGTCGATCAGCGTTTTTGCTCTACGATATAACGTTATATTATGTATTAAAAAAAGGAGCTTACCGATTCATGAAAAAAAATCCGCAATGCATTTGTCAGTTTTACTATTTCGCTCAATAATTGGAGGAAAAAGATTTAATCGAGATTGGACCCAAAGTCTGCAGTCAATAGTTAGTGGACAAACTATGTTAAAGAGAAATTTTTCAGTGTCGAAACCAGGTGTTTATAGTATTGAGATAATAAGATAACCTTCAAGTGCCTTTTTGTTCTAAAACTGAAAACAAACCAATTCCATAAGAGGATGAAGATTCCAGATTTGCCAGTCTCCCGAAAGTCAGCTTCGTAAACAGTTTCGCAAACTGTCGGCCGTCGGCATCTATATTCATGAGTCTGCATTCGAAGGAAAGGTTTTGGAACACTTTAATTGTCTGAAAATGTATAAGCTCCGCGCCGCCGACAACTTTTCTCATATATATTCCGTATGATTCCCGGGCGCGCGGCGTCGTCGCCGTCGTCGCCGTTGTCGGCCGGCCGCGAAGTTAGCCTTATTATTAACTTTGTTAACCTGTCGAGGAATTAGCGCTCTTGGACTTGCAGCTTATCCTTTATATATATACACGTCGCGCGAAACTTTGTTTGCGCGGATCCGTAATTTTTCGCTCCATTAACCGGCAGGAGCTAGAAAGGATGGACCGTCCGCGAAATCGAATGAATATTCAATCTTTTTTCTAAGTGCTTCGCTCGACTTTTCCAGTCGTGCGACGTTGATGACCGGAATTGGTCTGGAACGTCAAGTGCTGAATTCGGAGGCATTCAATTATCTGATGCGTTTTGATAATTTCGTTATTTTCGAGGGGTTTAATTTTTAAATAAATTGTAGAGTTGCCAACTCAAATATTTTCTTCGCTAAAAGGGCAAACTGAAACGAAAGTATATTTACTTAATTAAAAGTGACCTATATACTCCTGTACACGTCGTCTCTAGCGGGATATCAATGAATTTTTTCTAGGAGAAAAGCTTTACCAATTAATAATAAAAAAAAAATCATCAAAGATCGTCGATGCCAAATGCAGTCTGAAATTTAAAAAGTAAAAAAGTATGCACGTCTTCTGGAGAGTCATCATTTAAATAATTAATGTTTGAAGGAGCTGGAAGTTGCCCGTACTTACTTGGCGCCGGCATTCAATGGTCATTGACTTAGACCCGCGCGAAAGTGTACTTTATGTAAGCATCTTTGAGGGGAACGGGAAAAGCGTTGATCTTATTAAGAAAGTTTCCGGAATCTCCGGCCGTGTACCTCGGCGATATTAGCTCATCGAGTTTCGTGTAATAAACTTTTCTATCCTTTCCTCCTCTTTGTGGCTATAGAGTAATCCTCCTCGGCGCGGTGGAAAAGCTGCTCCGTAAATATAGTTCAATTTCAGGGAGTCAATCAGCTTTCGAAACCGAGAGCCCACCCAACGCCGAGAACTTGCGTCACGCCGTGTTTGCTTCGAGACGAAATTTCATCAAATATTTTGCAAGTCGAAAAAAAAAATCCCCGCGGCGGCGCCCGACGCTTCGGCGATCCACTTTTCAAATTAAGCACTTAGCCGGGTGTTGCAATAGCTAGGCGACCTGCAAACGGCCTCTATTCACGATTTTCATTCATTAACGCTTCCCGGAGTAACAACCATCCGCGTATCGGGCAGGATATATCCGGCTGGCAATTGCGGCCTGCTCTCTCTCTCTCTCTCTCTCTCTCTCTCTCTCTCGCGAGCCGCCTGCTGATTTCGATGCCAGGCCAGCCCTACATTCAGGCGCCAAAGCGGAGCACACGCCAAAGCAAAACAGAAAATTCCAATATCTCCAGGAGAGATCGAGAAGTAGTCCAAGGAAAACACAAGGCTCGAAAGAGAGAACCGAGGGACGACGATAAGAAGGCCACGCGACTCTCGACCGATCGACTGCGCATATTCAAGCGCCTTTTCCCGTCTGTACCGTTTCTTTTCCGACACACGCCGCGGACATGCTGCCTTTGTGATCTGGAATTGTGTTATCGGCGAACGCGCCCGTTCTTCCATTCAAATTACCGTCCCCAACTTTTCGACATTATTCCGCTCCATTTTTTGCAGGCCCCTTAATCTAAACGCAATCCAGAGCCAGACGAAGGAATGAGCAATTAAAAAATTCGCCTTACTTTCTTCTAATTAAGCTTAACCCATATAGGAACGCGCGATGCTTTAACCTATTTGCACGCGGCCAGGATCGTTAACGAGTAACGACATCAAAGGCCAAATAACCGGTTCCGCGGCTCTCTTTCGCCCGAGCTCGCAGCTCGATAGCCGACGTCTAACTCGAAAACAATGCCGGCAGCTCAGCCCGTTTTCCCCTGCGAGCTTAATATCCGCGAGTCTGGCCTAAACTTGTTTGCACTACTAGGAGCATCGATTACGAGCGAACGATCAATTAAGCCGCACTTAGCGGCGCGCGTATATCACTGCGGCAGTCGAAAATCTCTGCTGGCAGCGGGTCGATAATCGAACGCTGACGCACCTCGTCGGGCCGCTGTGTGTGCGCGCGTGGCGTGCGGCATCGCTCGACATGCACTTGACATCGTCGCGCGGCGAGAGGAAGAAGCCGTAGCCAAGAAAATTATTGCGTAACGCCGACTGCGCCGCGAAAAGGTCAAGCGCAGAGAGAGAGAGAGAGAGAGCAACTGGAATATGAGCGCGCGACCGACAGAATAAACATGACCTATATAGGGGGAGCTCTCCCTCTCTCTCTCTTCTACCTCCGCGAGAGCAGAGACTCTCTCTGTATCTGGGCGTGTTTTCAGACTCCAGCCCTTTTGCTTCTGCGCGAGCTCCTTTTCGAGGTTCCGCAGAATGGCTTTCTTCTCGAGTTTTAATAATTGATATTGGACGAACGCTAAAAGCTGCAGGGGAGAAGAGTTTGGAGTTTGCGTAATGCCCTCGCGATTAATTATTCATTTCTTAAGAGATCAGATTTTGCTTACTGAGGAATTGAGTGATTAAATATATTAAACTTTTTCAGAATAGTTGCGGTTGGAACTCATTTTTTTTACCAAAGACAAATATTACTTTTTGTCACATCAGTAAAAAATTATTTGCAGCAGTTTATCTTTCAAATTCGCCTAATAAATTAGATCGTCTAATAAATTTAAATTACTGTTGTTCTTTTACCCTGACTCTGTGATTACGTAGATTTCATAAAGAAAACAAAATTAAGGTAATATTATTTGAAAATTTGCTCGCGTGATTGTAATCCATGAAAAAATTTACCGTTAGTTCCAAATACCAAAGAATCGCGTGAGACGCTTATTTGTCGGTTTAGGGGTGAGTCAGATTATTTTGAAATCTAATATCACATTATTTTTAATATGTTTCTGAATTGAAACATACTTTTCGTAAATGTTGGGGAAAATCGAATTTTTCTTCAAACTTTCGAACCAAAACTTGTAACTGCAATGTGTTTTTTCTAGAAATGTTTGATCCAACAAAATTTGATTTTCTGAACGAAATACTAAGTACGAGAAATTACGAATAAAGTAATTAATAAAAGTAATTAAATAATATTTATAAAAAAATTCACATTCAGCAATATTTTATGCCGCAATAAAAATTTAAAAGGTAATAATTTAAAACTCGATTATTACTTTTTGAAATTTTCGTCTCTTTACTTGTTGCATTTAAATGAAATTAATTTCAAATTTCAGAAAACGATAAAATATATCGCAAATATGTTTTTTAAATGAAATGATATTTATTTAAGTATTTTGTATTTTTAAAAATAACATCAAATTTAGAAATTTCAAAGAATAAAAAGTATCCCAATTTAAACAAAAATAAAGAAAATAATAAAAATAATAAAGTATCCCAATTTCTCTGTTAAATCAATTAAAAATAAATGATTACTCTGAACTTTCAATCATGTAATTGTAAAGCCCTTATAATTTGGCGAGATTTCATTGAAAGCATTTACTTTGCCGAAGCTTTCACAAAGATTTACTTAAATTAATTCACAATTTTTCAAGTTACATTTGCATATATTTTATTACTAAGTTAATTAAACGTTACAAAATTAGAGTAAAAACTTGATCGCTTCTCTACTTCACTCTCAGCTGTATTTTTATGTGTTAATTACACGGTTTAATTTTAATTAAAACGTGTACATATTTCCTCACTTCAAAGGCAAACCTTACCTAATATTTAACAAAGGGAATAAAGAGCGAGAAAGAAAAACTTATTTGCTTAATTATTAATTAAAAACGTAATCTTCTTAAAAAAGCACGAAATTTGTCCCCGCTTACCATTCAGAAAGGCTTTCGAAAGAAGAGTAAATAACTACTTGAAAAGCTCTTGGTCAAAATTTATTTGCGCCCGTTACTTTTTTTTTTTTTCATCCGGGCGATAAACAAAATTCAGCCTATTATATTTCAAACAGTCGGTGGAAGCGTCATTCATCAAGGAAAATTCGAAACGTATAACTCAGCGTCATTCCCCCGCGCAGCTGCAACAAGCAGCTCGCGTCCAGAGCGACAACATAAAACATTCCCTCTCGGGCCGCATCGATGGTCCTCTAATTTTCAAAAGCCGGCGCGTAACACATCCCGCGAATCCGATGAGCGAGAAAAATTTATGCGACCCCGGAAAATTGATAGGAACGCGAATGTACTGCACAATGCGGGAGAGAGAGAGAAAGAGAGAGAGAGAAAGAATCCCCTGGCACTCGGCCCGATGCGATTATGTTCGCGCGCACAGAACGACCGGCACGACTGATATTCCGCGATGAGAAAATGCTTGGAATGCAAGAAGTTCACGCGGCGATTGTAATTACAGGGGAAGGTCTGGGCGAAGCGTTCGAAGTTGCTTTCTTTATCTGCGATCGATTGGCGCTTAGCGTCTTGCATATTTGGTTTTGGAATGCGCCGGGATGAATTATTTATGTTTGCTTGAACGTTTAATGGATCGGAGATGTGAACTACGTTTGAGCATACTTTGTGTTATGAATTTTTAATGCGGTTTGCCCGCAGCAAACAAGCCTTTAAATAAGTTATAATGGAGCTTATTGGTTTCAAACTATAATCCGTGGAGTAGATAAAAGTTACCTAATGCTTGTGGCGAGTCTTACAATAATACGCTATACATTACTTATGTCAACACCAACATTCGAATCCGTATTTTTAGTCTTATTTTGCCGCGTGATGAATTTTCATTTTAAATATTGCATGCAATATACGAACATTCTTTGACAGAATGACGTTCGTGTTTTGTAAAGATTGCAATTACGATTTATCGACAAATTCTCTTTTGGACAAAAAATGTAATAGTTTGTTATAAACGCTCTTCTGGAGTTGCGAGACTGCAAAGGACAACAAGAATTTTACATTAAATTCAACAGATCTCCATTCATTAAAATCAGAACAATGGTCTGGGCAAAATTGAATGCACAATTAAAACAAAGCCTTCTCTTTGAAAATACAAAAATTAAATTCTTTTGTTTCAAATGCCTTTAGCGCCCCAATATTCGTGCTCCGCGTGCCTTATGAAGGTTTTCTCGACGAGCCGCGAAAATCCTTATTAAAAATTTTCCATTTCAAAATGCAACCTCGAAGAAAAGTCGATTGAAGGGACGAAATTAGTAAAGCATCTAAGCCGCCAGATATAATTCCGTCAATTAAATCGTCGTCGAAAAAAATCGTCGCCAGCCGAGGAAGAAACCGGCGGGGCAGGCCGGGATTGAAAGGCGCGGAAAAAAGTGCATATATATACAAGGCATCGTTAACGCCCAAATGACAAAGCGCCCGATAATTCCGTTGCGCCTCGGGGCGACTTTCGACGGCCTTGGGGCATCGTTCAATTTGCGATCCCTCCCCGTGGCTCCTTTGTTTCTTTTCTCATCAAGCCGTTCCTCTCTCTCTCTCTCTCCTCTCGCGTTTCTTTTATATTCGGGCGGAGCCTCTCCTCGTCTGCCCGTTACATCCTCGTTTCCGTCTTTAACAACGTCGGAATTACTTTTCCTTAGCTGCGCTCGTTTTCCTTTATACACGTCGGAAAGTTCGTCATTTTTAACTCTCGGCCCGAGACTGTTGCCGGGATCTTGAAATTCGCGTAATTTGACTTTGATATCGCCCCGCGCCGGAGCCGCGGCACCGCCGCCGCCGCCCGAGACTCGCTCGCGTAATTTGAAAGTGGTGAAACGTGGGTATTTTAATAAGATTAAAGCGGAAAGCAGTGCGCGCATAGCACTTGCGCTCGCGCGCGCCCGGCTTTTCCCGCAATGAACAATGTGAGAACGTCGTTTTAACGGCCGTAATTGCACTGATTGACGCTGACGCTGTATGCGACGAAATTATTAGCGTCTTTTTAGCGGCCCGAGTCGCGTACTTTTTACTCGGGGAAAATCGATAGTTAAGTCGAGGCTTATTTCCATGCGATATTGAATGTAGCAATGCTTTCTATATTAGGCAGGTAGTCGACCCAGTTGAAATCAAAGGTGGGTTCATTACTTGGCAAATGCGAAGGGCAAGTGCAGTCGATTAAAACGCAATAACGAGAAAACGACGTGACCTCGTTTTGTACAGCTGCAATTTCCCTCGCTAAGTTACGCGATCGGGGATTTACATTTGAACGAAATCATAAATTGTAGTAGAATTTACGGCACTTGGAAATCTAAATACTTGCGAAATTCTATTCCCGTTACACAGTCGCATCTAAAGTTTTGACAAACATTAACGATGACGACGTAATAACGCTTCAGCCCAGAAATTCGCCGACGAATGCGAAGCTATATACTTCTGACGAAAAAAGAATAAAGCAATCTAGCGCGAGAATGTAATTCTTAGCCCGAGTTGCTGGAACTAATTATTTAGAAAGGAAGTAACCCCGTTGCAGGAACTAGCGAGCCAAAGCAGAGCAAGAGAGAGAGAGAGAGAGCGAATTGCTCGGCGGATATCGCACGAGTAGATACAGCATCCCAAAGTCCTCTCCTCGAAACTTCTGACACTCGCGCGCGCTCCCCTGACTGATTGATTAAACTGTAGTCCTCCTGCAGCGGCTACGCATACACACACACACACAGGGAGACGTGTAATTTCATTCTGGACGCGGCGAGAGCTCCGCGTTTGCGGTGGGAGCCGCCGCCGCGGCCTCCGCGCGCGGCGCAGTCGGCCCTTTCCGGCGGAGAAGTCGGATCATGCATTCCGAGGAACGAAATTCCGCCGGGAGAGAGCTCTGATTGTTTCTTCGAGTTTCCGGGGGGGCTTCGATGTAAGGCTTTCTTTTGCTCTTGCCCCCTGCGAGGGAGCTTTGAGCCGCGATTGCCAATGTTTGTTGCCGAAAATACCAAATACAATCGTCGGTGCTAAAAGTAGGAAAAATGCCAATTGTTTTTGAAAGTACTACTGCTACTTCGGCGCGAGCAGCCATCCTGCATTTTCTAAATCGTAGGCGAAATATGTCAACTCCTTCGCGAGATAGGTAAGTTCCCGAGACGACTTCGCCCGAAAAGATGACTCGATCTCAGCACAACGGGATCGTTTACCGCATCCTCATCAACTCGGCACTTTGGCATTAGACGCTCCCGAGATTCCGCCTGCACGCGCAAACCCGCCCCTCCTACCGTCGCGGGAGAGGGGGTTCGTGTGCGGTCGCCGCAGTGGAAACAGCCGCAGCTCCGTACGTGCGTAGGAGCCTGGCGGAGCAGCCTCCCGCGCCGTCGATCGTTGTCGAGTTTACGCGGCCTCGGATAATTGCTTGTAAATGCGGCGCAAGTCACGTCGGGCCGCTTGAATTTCTGCGATCAGCTCTCTCTCGCTCTCTCGCAGGTAAAATCGATTAGTCGACGATTAACGGAGACATCGCGCGCATCGCTGTTAAGCCGGATTAGACTCCGAGATGTACACCGATTAAATGCTCGCCGTCGGCCGCCGCGAGACGTGCATTATGCGATTAGCTGCGAGCGTCTCCTTCGGTTTCCGAGTGCAGGTCGATGTGTGAGCTGCTCTTTGGCGAGATGCCGATTGAATTATTTCTTTCCGTCGATTTTGCCGCATGTTAATTGCGATTGCAGATATTTCGCTGAACGGCTGGCGCGAAAAAAACAAAAAAAAACTTTGTTTACGCGACTTCGAACGGAAGCGGAAAATTTCCATGAAAATATATTAAACCGAATGAAAAAGAATTGAAATTTCACCTCCATCCTATCAACTTACTGCGGCAATTTTATCAATAACCTAAAAGCAATCCAATTTTGCCTCTCCAAGCGCGAGGTATTCCACGCATCCGCAAAAATAGAAGATCGTTTTATCGTTTCGGAAGAGCAGATCTTTATCTTCCGCGAAAAACAAAAAAGCAGCTCCGCTCGCGTTCCTCAAAAGCGACCGGAGCTTTAATTGGTCTTTAGCGGCGGCGTCCTCGGAAGAAAACGTTCCCCGAACGCGCAACATTTTTGCGCGGCTGCGGCTGCGTATATAAATAGGCAACTTATCGGCCGGAAACTCGGCGGCCTCGTTAGCATAATGCCATCCGCGTCTCCAGATGCGTCGCACGGCAGATTCGAGGCAAATGAGCTTTCTAAAGCGCATGCGCGAGTACCTACGCACTGGGAAACAAGCGTGCAAGGGATGCAGTTTGGCGAGCTGCACTTTTTCCGGATGCGCGTGAACGCGCTGATTTTCTTTTGCTTGTTCAGCGAGCTTTTACGTTTAAACTCGTTGAGAAACCGATGATAAAGGTTCCGTGGGTGTATAATGACGCATGACGGCTTAACGTTGGGTTTTAAAACGTTTAATTTAACAATTTAATAATTTTTAATTCAAATAAATGTTTCAAATTCATAAGATTTTCATTAAAATACGGTATTTGATCAAAAACTGCCTTAACCATTTATGCAGCTGGAATATCTGAAAAGTGTTCGCTCCAGAGCCGCGTAAAAACTCGGGAAATCCTCCAAAGACAGCTCCGCTTTATCCGGCCACGATAAAGCTCAGCAATTTTTCGCGGTCGAAAGTTGCGTATCTTTCGCGGCTGAACGGCGGCGCAGGGAGGAGGGGGGGGGGGCGCCTAAATTGCGCATCGGGGACCAATAGTCAGCGACACGACCCGTGGGCATCCTTATTTATGCAATTTCGCAGCCGGCGGCATTTAGTTAACTCGCGGCAGCCGCGGGATCGCGTTAATTTTGATAGATTTTAATTAAGCGATTACGCGTAATGCCGTGTAAATGAAGCTCCGAGGTAACGCAGGCGCGGAGCGCTAAAGGAGGCTTTCGCCTACTTACAAGCATTAATGCTCCGCCTCGGAGCTTTTGTGCGCCTCGGGCGAATGAAATTTCGCTGCGTGCACTGCAGGGGTGCTCCGACGTCGCGGGCAAAAATTCACTCGGCAATTAGCGGAATCTCAAGAGGCTGCAGGTGGAATTGGGCGGGAGGGATTCATTTTGAGAAGCGGAGGCTTGGCCGGATTTGGTGGATTAGTTTCGAGTTGGAAATTAAATTAGCGAAATGAATCCCTTTATTTGAATTTTTTGATTCTGAACCAGTTACAGAAATTTTAATTTAATTCAACATTTAGATTGCAACTTTTCTAAGACACTAACAAAGTTACACGCAACAAGTTGCATTGTCCTAGCAACATAAAACTCGGTTACACTCCGCATTACTGGCGCATCGCTCAAAGTTTTCAATCCCCCCCGCTTAGCATAACCAAAAGCGTCAGCGGTAATTTCCCGCCGTTACTCGGCAGCGGCAGACGGGAGCGTCGTCGCACTAATCTGCCGGTGACAACTTTCCTCGAAAGAGTGCCCCGGGCACAAAAAAAAAAGGAAAAGGAGCCCGCCGCCGACGTCGATATTAAGTCTCTCGGCGCGCGAGTATATCGGACCCCCCGAGCCTGACACGTTATTAATCTTCCGTACGCGCGCAGACTCTCTCTCGCGCGTCCGATTCGAAGCGCGCATATTGATATTCGTAAGCATAATGCATCTTATCTGCGCTACTCTCGCGGGCAACGTGCATGCAACGTGAATAATGCATAAGCGCGCGTGAGGGGAGAGACTTTTATGTCAAAACTCAAAGCGGTGCCAACGAACTTTGAGCGGGCGCCGCCGCCGCCGCCGCCACGGCAGCTCTCTACCTCTCTCTCTCTCTTTAAATATACATGCTCGATTTTATATTACACGTTATCGACGCGAGGCGCCGCCCGTCGCCGCCGCCGCCGCCGCTACTTTTGCGCGGCGCACGCATTTGCATCGAGCTAAATTCCGTTTATGAATTATTCAGCCCGGAGTGCTAGTTGCTCTTCGGTCTTTTAATATTTCCTGATTACTCGAGTTTTTGCGCTCGGTTTTTAAGGGCGGCCGCGCTGCCGGTCCAATTTCAGCGATGCGTTGCGCAAATGTCGGGGGAGAACGCGGATGTGACGCGGAGAAATACAAGGGCCGAGAAACGCGGGAATGAAATGGGAGTTTTAATTTAATTAAGATTGGCAATTAAAAATGAGTCAAAGTTTTCGGAGCTGCGGCTAAACAATTTCAAACTACTTTTTTTCGCAAAGCTTCGAGAATTACAAACTCCGAAGAATACGCATACTCCAATTTTAACCTGCCAAGAGTTTAACTTTCAAATTTGTCTGTACTTAGCTCTGTAGAATCTACAGGAGCTGTCCGAAACCGAAGTGTTTAAGAGAGCAGCTTCAACTTTCTTAACAAACTTCATTTATTATTAAATGAAGGGTTTAAACATTTGAGAGCCAAAATTTTACCACGTTTTTGACGATTTACTATACCAGCTTGTCGAAAGCTTTTGTATTTCAAATTTTACTCGTTGAGTGTTGAGAATCATGCGCTAATATAATATGTTTGAAAAGCTCTTTAACAATTCACTAAAAGTCACTTATTTTTAGTACCAAGCTGAACGTGTCATTATTTGAACTATTAAATTTGGTTTCCATGAAATTGCTAATAATTTCGTAAATTACATTTTTAATTAAAAATAAAACATTTAATTAAACTTGTCATTTATACATATAAGTCACAATTCCAATAAATCGATATTTCATTTTATTTGCTCCATATACTTTTCTTGTTCTGCTTTTATGGAATCACTGTATCTACAAATATTGACCAATTTGTACTCTACTTAGAGACCAATTCTAATGAATTTATTATAATCTACGCGTGCAACTTATCTCTTAATTATGCAAAACCCTCTATAGGTAGATTTAAGATGCTAATGTTTTCAAGAAGCTTTTACATATTTAAGACGAAGTTACTGAATTATTTGTTTTTGCATCGCTGAAAGTCTAATATAAGAACCTAAAGCAGATCTACAACAATTATTACAATAAGTTACAATTATACATTCATCTTTTCACAGTATTCTTTAAGCACAAACAAAAATCACATTAACCCAGAAGTAATAAACAGGAAAGATTTCTCTCCCGCGAACGACAAGCGCCTCGCCTCGGCGAGCCCTGAAAGTAGCTGCCTGCAAAGCCAAATAAAAGAAGTAACTAAGCGGTCGCGGAAAGCTTGAGTCCAAAAACGAGCTGAGAAGCTCGGCATCACGTCTGGCGCGTATTTCGGAATCCCCGCGCCCTCCGCCTCCTCCGCCGCGCGGCCGTCTCTCTTTTCATGCGAGCTGCACACAGGCAAGTTTTGTTCTTGGCTCGGCGCTCGCGGCGACGGTATGCGGGCCGCATTTGCATGCTGTCCATGCGAAAACCATGCATCAATTTTACACGGGCTCACGTCTCGGCCGCTTTCCTTGCTCGTGTTTCTCCTGCGTTTAGCGCCCCGCGTGCAAGGGCCCCCCTCTCTCTCTCTCTCTCTTTCTCTTTCTCTCTCTCTCTCTCTCTCTC
>UCOL01000462.1:0-64719 GCA_900474335.1 Ormyrus nitidulus
CCCCCGCCCCCTATCCCCGTCCCATCCTCCTTCCGCCGTCCGCGTTTCTTTGCCTGGATAAATAAACATCCGCGTGTGTTTTATTAGTTTTCGACAGCTGTACCTTTGATAAACGTACCTTCCTCCAGCTTTTACCTTATGCTTTTTGGAGTTTCGATTCGAGTTTCTAAATGCGCGGCGTTGAAAAAGTAGTGCGAGCAGTTTAATAATTAGAGAATGCGAGTTTTCGAGACTCGAAGTGAAATTAATCTTACGAATTACATCCTGGGTTTTCCTCCGTATAGCAAATGTGCATGCGTCATTCGGACCTTTAAATCGCTCTTATTTGTCACTGAACATTGAATTGAAAAATATTCGTATGATTTTACTCCGACGCGCTGCAGTGCTCGCTAATTTTAATCGCCTCTATACTGCGGAATCGCTCGAAAAAACTTCATTTCGCATTTTCGCCGATCCGTTTAAACGCATTTCAAGTCGGTGTTTACTTGTAGCAAAAACGAGTTTAAACCACACTTCAAACTAAACCCCCCACCCCGAAGAACCGGTTTTTTTTCTCTCCCGCACACAGCTGATCCGCGGGGCACGAGAGGCGAAAATCGGCACTCGGTCGGCCGCTTTGAAAACCGAAACGCAATAAGTGCCTCGCGAAGCGTAGCAGCGGCGCACACGCACACACACAGACACACATATCGTGCAAAAAGGAGCAAGAAAAATCGCCGAAGCAAAGGGGAAAGAAGAGGAACGAAGACACGCGCTCGGTGACCTTTGGCCTCGCGCGCGCACGTTTTGCGCGACTAGCTGGCGGCGGCGAGCGCATCATCGTCATTAACTGGCTTTTGATAAAATTCTCCGCGAAATCCTACGCAATTTATTTGCTAATCGACTCACTCTCTCTCTCCCTCTCTCTCTCTCTCGGCGCAGCGCCGCGCGGGCAATCAAAGTGCAAGTCTCGCCGTCGTCAACGACGTCTTCTCTCCCCCTGGCCTCGTTTTCGCATTGCTTCTTTTCCTCCTCGCGCTCTCTGTCTCTCGCCTGCGCGCACACATGCACACACGCCAGCGAGCTTCGCTGGCTGGCTCACGCGGGGACTCGTTCTCTGCGCCCTGTGTGCCGTGCACACTCGGGCACAACGTCATCCTTTCTCTACCCCGCGGACGCCCCCGATCGCCCAATTTTCACGGGGATAAATCGACCGACAAATACGCGCGCGCGCGCCAGTCCTGCTTTTTTACATAATTAAGGCTGCATAATCCCGGGCAGAACCGATGGCCCACGGCGCTCGCTTCAGAGAAAGTTGCAGGAACGAAACGCGTTCGCGTTCTCCGCGAAGAGGCGGCGCACTTGTCGGAGCACACTCCCGACGAAAGACCCGAGTTTTGTTTGTGCAACAATCAACCCCCCCGGGCTCGTGCACTCGGCCCTCTCTGACCCGTAAATTTTCCTCACCGAAAATCCAAAGGTGCATTGACCTTCGAAAGGCTGGCCATCCAGGCGGGCAGTCAGGCAGGCAGCGCGTGCACGATGAACACACCTTTTCACCAAGCTCTACAAAAAATACATCACACGCGCACCCTCCTCGATACTCCTACGAACGGCACACTTTTATCCACGTCGCGAGGCCCGAAAAGCAGATTGTAGAGAGGCACAGAAACGAGATGTATGCACACACATATAGCCGAGAGAACCAGAGGCAGGTTTGAGGTTATGTCCGACGGCTCGTCCGCTCGGTTCCATTCCACTCCCGCCGGCCAGGGGAACCCACACCCAAGCTGAGAGCGGCGTCGCTGCTCCTCGCCGAGACCTCGCCGCCGCCGAGAGCTCCGCTCGGGCCTCTCGGCACTCGGCCTCGCAACACGTATACACACAGCACGACTCTCGAGCGTGGAGCGCGCCGAGGACACCTCGGCGACACGAGATCCGCTCTCTCTGGGCCGCTGCACGTCCGTCGAAGCGACGCCGCGTCACCGCTGCACCGGAAGCACTGCGCGCCTATCACCCACGCACGCGTTTTCTCCGGACACGGCGGTTATTCCACCTCGTCGTCGTCGGCAGCAGCACGCCCATTATTTCGTGTCTCTCGCGCGGTGGCGGTGGCGGCGGCCAGTATAGGCAGCAGCGAGCGAGAACGCACGCACACAGTGACAGGCGGTAGCGCGGAGGAAGGGAGAGGGGAAGTCGGGGATCGGGGGGGAGTAGCAATGTGTGGCGGCGACGGCGGCGGCGGCGGCGGCGGTACCGCTCCTCGCTCCGTCTCTCTCGCTCTGGCGCTCGTGCTCACGACGCTAACGCCAGCGAACGCCGAGAGAGAGAGGGGCCACTCGACCGTTGAGATTCCTAACCTCAAAGCTGCAAGGGCAGATTCGCTCGCACGCCGAGAGATTTCCCGTAACTCACCTGACCGCCGCTGGTCCTCCGGGCCTCCTCAGGGCTGATGCTCCTCTCACCGATGCTCGGCGCTGCCTCCTCGGGGAACGCACTCGCGAGAACGCCCGAGCGACACACTCCCTGGGCTGGCGGTGAATCTACGCGCACACACGCGGCCCGACTCGGCACAGACTTTTATTATTTATATTTATTTGTCGCACAGCAGTAGCAGCAGCAGCGGCAGCGGACGTGTATGTGTGCACGCTGTATCTGTTAGAGAGAGGAAGAAAACTCGGGGCGCCGCGCTGTTCCTCTTCCCCCTCGTCGCCGCCGCCGCAGCCGTCGTCGTCGTCGTCGTCGCGGCGCGCAGCAACAACGCACAAACTCTATAGAGCGAGCGAGAGAGACACAGAGAGGCACAGACACAGCGAAAAGGGCGCTCGCTCGCTACTCGCGTGCTCACACGGGAACCCACCGCGCACACATGCAGGCACACTTGCGCACGCTCTCTCTCTCTCTCTCTATCCCCCTCCGCCGCTGGCTCGCTCGCCGACACGTCACTAATACACAAGCACGGCGGCCGCCGACACGATGGGTTTCCTTCTTCTTCTTCCTTCCTTTCTCTCCTTCTTGTCTCCTTCGCAACAACGACAATTGCGCAAATTTTCACGGCGCGGCGCTGCCTTGCCGATGACGATGGCGAGGTGAGAACGGACCGAGTCGCCTGGGCCCCTTTCTCGACAATAACAATAACAAACCGCGACGGGATATCCAGGGAATATTATCAATTTTGTAAAAAAAAAAGCTGGCTAGTCACGGAGCACCGGAATACACTGCGCGCAGGATGTAGACGCGAAACTGTCACTTTGCCACTGGCAGACGACCTTCGGCCGCGCTTATCCTTTCGCTTCTCTCCTAAAATACAAAACTGCTCTCTCACTCTCTCTCTCTCTCTCTCTCTGTCTGTCTCCAGCGGCGAGAGCAATCCTCAAGAATGCAACATAATTTTGGGCGGCCTCGGCTCCCCTCACATGGACCACAGGGGCAGGCACGGCGTAGCTCGGTGCCTGTTTTCCTCGGCGGACGCCGTCGACATCGAGGAGGAGAGCTGGGCAGTAATCAGGTTACGGCCATCGGCAGTGGGTGCCAGCGCTGCTGCTGTTGCTGATCGAGAGCACGCCACTGCTGCTCTGCATTATCGCGCTTGACAACGAAAGCGCGCCTCGCACGTCACGTGGACCTCGTTCTCCGCTACCTCGTTTCGCGCCTTCCTCGGCTGTCACTGCTCCCGAGGGACGACGTCACGATTGAAAATACAGGCTACCTGCTCTGGGGGGAAGATTGCAGAGCCCGTTCGGGTTGTCGTCGGCGAAAAACACTCGCGCGCGCGCTGCGCTGCGCTGCTGCGGCGACAGCTCTCACACGGACGAGGACGCACTCACACACACCACCCCCGCGACTACTCCACAATGAACTCGTCCGGTGGCGGTGGCGGTGGCGGTGGCGGCGGCGGCGGCGCGAGGGGTCAAAAGCACCGCGGCAAAATAATAACAAAAGCGCAGCGAGCGCGAGCTTAGCCGTCGCAGCCTTCTGCTCGCTCCAGGCAGCTCAGCTTGCCGGTATTTAGCTGTCTGGAGGCTCGGAGTTGGCAGCTTCTTAGGACCTCCGCGAATTTTCGAAACCAGACAGCGTCTCCCTTCCAGGCTCGCTGGGCTGCGAGCGCAGTCTCACTCTCGCGCAGTGCGTTCACCTCGACGACACGCTCGGCAGAGCATCGCTGCTGCTACGCCAGTAGGCCGTCGCCGCCGAGCAAGGAGCTTTGCTGCTCGACGTTTATATGCTTTAGAGGCCGAGGCCGACGTTGACGGTCATTTATGCAATTGAACGGGCAATAAGATCGGACAAGCTGCGGAGAGTACCGGAAATGCGGATATAAACAGGCAGCGCGTCAGGCTGTGTTGTTATTATTGGTTCAGCACGCCCTTAGCACGAGGCATGGAGGAACGCTGCCTAAACGCGTTGCCGAGCGAGCACCGAAACAGCAGCGTGGAGACATCTTTCGGTGCTTGCTTACACTTTTAAAATGAAGTATATTTTGTGCTGCTGCAGTAGACACATATATAGAACATAAGGTGGAGGAAGAATCGTTGGTTTTCGGAACAAAATCTTGTGATCCTCCTTTTATCTCTTATCAGCTAAGAATTTCTTGAGGGTTGAAGCTTGTTACAGTCATTCAGCAGTTTACAGCATTGCATTGGTTACAATATCTTTCTCGTCCAGACTCGCGTTCAAAAATGAATTCAATGAAAAAGTTGTTAACGAAACCCTTTAAACTAGATATAATAGGTATTTAGTTAATTTTGAAATTCAATCGAACGGCATAACTAATTTATAGTAGAATAAACGATACTTAAAGTAAAATACTTAAACAATATGGTATAAAATTCTATTTTAAGGATAAGGATATAATGCTTTATTTCACCAATAATATGAAAACACATTTCAATTAAAAATTTTATTTGATTGAAAATCAAGTTACACAAGTATAATATTTAAAATAGGTAGTTGAGAATTAGAAAAAAAACTTTTAACGTAAAGTTTTTTTATTTTAAAAATTTCCAACTAGGTATAAACTCATTTTTTTACGTTTATAAATAAAGTCCGAAAATCGAAAAATGTTTGTTTGCCAAATTTAAAGATACTGCTTTCGTTCTCTTTATTATCTCTAAAGCTGTAAAAATTTCTATTATATATTAATAAAATTAACATGAATCCTACAGACAACAAATTGAAGAGCATTGATAATAATGAGGTCCTTTTTAAACATCATTAAAAATCTATTGTTAATAAATTAGTTTAATGCTCTTGAAAAAAATTTCAAGAAAGAATTTTCTAAATTTGTTTACAAAAACAAAATTTTAATACAGATTTTTATAAATAAAATATGTTGTTCTCGGCATCGGCATTTTGAATATATTTTCACATAAAGCAACTATCAAAGTAAAAACAATAAAAATTAGCATCTTAAATAATAGGTATACTACTTTTCGGAAATAAAAAGTAAAAGTTTTTGTTTAAGATAACTAAGTCAATACTTGCAATAAACTTAATTACAAAAACGTTTTTGTTCCTAAACAAGTAGAGTAAATTCTAAAGGAGACATCTACGCATTAATAAAATAATTTCATTCGGACATAATTTACAAAGAAACTTGAATTTTTCTTACCTGTTTTCGATATTTTCGTCGAATAAATATTAGACATAAATATATTTGTTGATACTGAAGTAAATAAAAAACCAAAATAGTATTCAAAATTAAAAAAATGTAATAAAACAGTTTCCAAAATAAATTAAATTAGCACTTTTTCGTGGTTTGTAACATTTTTTTTACTTTATCTGTAAATTATGTGCTTAAAAATAAATTATTAAATGTATAAGAAAGGATTAAGAAAACTTTCAGGTACTAAAAATATTTAATTAATTTTCTAAATTTATTTATTATGGATAATTTGACAGTTTTTATACATTATTCTTATAATAAATGATTTAAATTTTGTGAAATTTAGGTGAATTTCACTGATTATAAGTAAAAAATTCATTATAAACTAAATCACTAGATAGATAATTGAAGATGACGCTTAGTGATGGTATAGTTGCAGAATTAAGCAAGAAGTTAAGTAAACAAAAACTCACACATAATAACTATGTGATAATAGTAGCACTTATTTCTATGCTTTATAATTGTAAAATGACGTCTGTTACAAGAATTGATACTTTGGTCTTGCTTTAGTTTTTTAAAAAAAATCCTACGTTTGATTCTATACAATGGCATCAAAACTATTAAAAGAATGAACATGTATCTCCATGTACAGATAAGAAAGCTGTATTTCTATGTACATTAAGCTTTTTAACCCTACGTACTCCAGCACAAGGTTTTGACAAAAACTTTTATCGAAATAAAGCGACGGAAAAAACGCATTAATATCGTCAAAAATCATCACTACAACAAGATGTTCTGGAGCAAAAAAACTAAAAAGAAGAAGAAGAAATTAAAGTACTTTGTTGACATAACTCATCGCCATTAATACTTTGCACGAAACCCTACGGCTCTGCCGCGGAAGGATCTATTAGCTGCAGGAAGTGCACCTCCACCTCTGATAGCAGCAGCTCCTCTGGCATTGTTCAACGCAGCCAATGATGTGGTATTGTTTCTTTGCCATTGTTGGTCTCTGTCGAAGCCACGCTCTTCTATTATTTCCAATTCCTCATTATCTTCTTCTAGAGGAACAGGGCTTTCATGATCAGGGTCCCGTGAAGGAATCTCGCGATCTAGGTTGCCCCTACTAAAGGGATTCTTGCGCAGTTCATAATCATCTACATTTTTCGGTTGCCTACTGAAAGTATCGTTTATCATCGAGTCTCGAAAACCAGTAGGACCAACGCCCGCACCTCCGCCCATCATCATTCCTTCTCTAGTATCTATCAAACGATCGCGGTCTCTCATCGAATCCAACGCCCGCACATCTCTCATGTCTACTTCTCGATCTCGAATATCAATTTCCCGATCCCGGGGATCCATGAGACGATCTCGTGAATCCATCAATCGATCGCGCGAGTCCATCATGCGATCCATACCAACTCGTGGGATATTATCCATATTTGACATCGGCATACCACTCCTATGTAAGATATCGTTGGGCATTTGTTGTCTGTTGGGCGAGAAACTGCGAGTCCACAGATTCGAATTTTGCTGCGGTCTGGAATTTTGACTGCTGCTCAAGCTCCAACGTAAATCCATATTATCTCGAAGCTTGCTCGAATGATCATAAGTCTCTCGCATACTCCAATCGAGCCTGTCAGTCAGTGGCCTTCGGTTTTCGTCCATGAGACGAGCTCGTTCATCCATGAGGCCTCGTCTGTCATCAACGAGTCCTCGCCTATCATCTATGGGCCCTCGTCTATCATCCATCGGTCCTCGCCTATCATCAATTGGATTTCGTCTTTCATCCATCGGTATTCGCCTCATGTCATCCAAAGGCGGTCGTCGTTCCTCTTTCGGCATAAGATCTAAAGGTGATACTTGCATCCAGAAATCTGCCCTCTCCGGCTCGGCCTGAAGGCCGATTGATTCCTTCGTTGTCTCGTCCGTCTGGCAGATCTTTTGGTGAGTGACAACTCGTTTCCGCACCGGTGGCTGCTGCGTCGTTGATATTTGATTCTCCTCCTCATCCCAATGAATTTCCGTTCGACCTTTACGCAGTAGGATGGAGTTGGATGCAATCTCTTTTTTGTCCTTTTCGTTGTCTTTCTTCATTGGGTCGAAGAAAAAGCGACCCTTCATTTTTAGTCGAGGATCCTCCGCTGGCAGACTACGCAGCGCTCGCTCGCAGTTGCGTATTATTTCCGGTCGGAATCCTATAGCCGACAAACAGAACAGTGTAATATAAAAGGATGCAGAGAGAATTTCAATTATCGCTTCAAAATTACTTTCATAATGACACATTAATCGAAAAACACATAATTACTCACCTTTGAATGAAGCTGTCAGACTGTACGAATCTAAAGTAAAAGAGAAAAACTAATCAATCGTGTTTTCCTTAGATATCAAAACTTCATTTACTTAAACGATTAATACAGTGCATGCAAAAAAAGCGTCGCACGATCTGAAAATTGGGTCATGAACGATTTAGCTTTCTTTACGAATGAAGAAAAACAAGCTAGGTTTTCATTTATCGAAAAAACACATTTCACGATTTTTTTTACACTAAAGTAAACTCTGAGATAAAGCAGAGAATTGAAAATATTCGCACCTTTTGTAGAAACTGATGCTTCCAAGAGGCTGGATAAGCTGGTCTTTTCATGTTGCTGGAAACGCGAATAAAAACTGTTTAAAAGTAGCCGTAGCATACAAAGAACTTAATCTAATCGTCTACCTTAACTGAAACAGTTAAAGAGACATGTAACTGTAAAAAAATTGAATAATTAGAAAGACAATTACTTTAATGTCTGAAATAATCGGCGGCTCTGGCGTTTTCATGCGTCCCTCGCGCTTTCCTCGAGATCTGTGGTTAGCTATCATGTCAGATTTGGAGATGATGCCGAAGGCCTCGTTGGGCGAGTATTTAGGTCCAGGAACTTGCAAAGGCGGCTGAACAGGGCCTAGAGGAACCGAACTGAAGATCATCGGAGCAGGCGGTGCCTGTCCTGGTGCAGGCACAGGTTGAGGCGAGGGGGGACGCATGTGATGTGGAATGGGGGCATTGTACATGCCCGGATTAGGATAATCCGTAGGAGCACGGTTTAATGGATCGAAATTTATTCCCGGAGGACAGCCTTCGTAATTATGCAAGGACCATTGCTGCCATGGATGATCCAGTTCCGCATGGCCTGGTCCTATATTAGGTGGACCCGGCATGATTGGTCCCTGTGGTGGAGGCAATATTCCTCCTGGTCCTGGTACGATTCCTGGAGGCATGTACATAGGACCAACCGGTCCCATACCGTGTATGGGACCAATCGGCGGCTGCAGAGGTGGTAAGGTGTCCCCCTGAAATTGCCGGGCAATTTCGTTGAGAAATGGAGATCGCTTTCTGCGACTAGGAGACCTCACAGGAGATCGAGATAGAGAGCGACGACGACGTCTGTCGAACGGTGATCTGCTCAATCGTCTGTGACGATCAAAGCTGCGGCTTCGATGTCTCTCCAAGCTTCGCCGATCTCTAGATCGACTTCTACGTCCTTCTCGTGCGAGGCTAAGAAATCAAGTCTCATTATACAGATCTTACACGTTACGTAAAAATGACGCAAGCAAAAAGTGTAGGATTTAATTTAAAAATTACTGCTCAAAAGTTTCAACTAGTCAGAGTTCTGTTTCCTCGAAACAGATTGAAACGTTTAAGCAGCGATTAATGTAAAACTTTGTTTACCGTTCTCGCAAACGTCTTCTCGAGGCTTCTCTCCTCTCGACGCTGGTTTGCCTGTCGTAGCTGCGGCGACGACGATCCTCCGGGCTGTAATTAATAGGAGTCTTCTTCCTGCGACGATCGGGAGAGTATCTGATGGGGCTCCTGCGAGGACTCCGGCGAGGACTAATAATTCTTCTACCAAGTCTGTTGTGAATCGGACTACGACGTCGCTCGTCTCGACTCTTCCTATTTTCCTGGCTGTCTCGCCTAGCTTTCTCCTCTTCTTTACCTTTATCTTCATCCTGCTTAGTTTTGTCGACCATGTTTTCAATAGCTTCAGTCTCGGTTCCTGGTGGCACAACTTCATCTGAATCAAGCAAGTTTTTAATGGCTTTTTCTTTTTCTGCCAACATCTTACTGTCGTTATCCTTCTTCGTGCGCATTTTATCTTGTTCGATATCCTTGCTGCTTTTGTTAGGATCACGCCGGTTGCTATCCCTTTTTCTGTCGCAGCTACGGGATCTTCTTCTATCGTAGCTGCGAGACCTTCTTCTACCACGATCTCGGTCTCGATCCCGCTCTCGCTCCCGTTCTCGATCTCTGTCTCTTTCTTGCTCCCTATAATTAAGCTCAACTTGACATTTTCTAATAATAATATTACTTAATTTTATTTATAAAACTAAATGCCAACAAACATTAAAGGTCAAGTTTTAAATTTACTTTAAAATCATACTGGTGTGTAATGTAAGTTTTCATAAATGCTAAAAAGATGTAGCTCATCTTATTTCATGCTTATATATAAGTTTGGGCATTATTTTTGCCTTACGAAAGATATTATCCAAATTCCTCTATAAATATAGCCTTTAAATTTTTATCGCTTAATATTTTTAAAAAATTCTAAAATACTGCACTTAGTTTTACAGTTATTAAACGATACTTATTTAAAGCATGAAATATTTTTAAAAATTTGTTTATATACTGAAAATTTTTCTTGATAATTAAGGATAGCATTTTTCATTATTTTTTTTCAAATTTTTACTATAGTTTAGATAGCAAAAATTTCTGTATTAAAAATTATTTAATTTAATAATCATTTATTTTTTCACTGTCAATGTAACTGAAAAATATATTTACATTGATCGTAGAAAAAACAAAAATAATTATCTTCGCAATTAACAGTTTGCATTGTAAATTAGAAAAATGATTTAAAACATCATCTCAGTTATTTATTTGATCACCACACATTTTTTTAATTTATCCACTATTTATCAATTTTTGTATTACCTCTATTAAAGGTCTATAGAGATACAAGAACTTTCAGAATATAATTTAGAAATACACTTAGCACTTTGCACTGTATTGTGACAAAAAATTGATAATATTAACTCGCACATACACAATGCATAACCACTTGTAATCCTGAAAGGAAGAAGTTATAGATGAAGTTAACTCAAATATAAGATATTTAATAATAATTTAAAAATATTATATTCCAAAAAAAAAAGAAATTCATGTTTAACAGGCTACTTATATTGCTGTACCAAAAAATTTATTTGTAAGCTAATTGGTTTTTTTAATTAAACAAAGCTTTTATAGTCATTTATATTTCTAAATTTTTTAAAAATTAAGATAATAAATCAGCATTTGAAACAGTTTAATTGACTTTTTGTGATCTTTAAATTTTTTATCTCTTTTGTTAATACAAATTATTTATTTATGTAAATTAATTTTTACACAAATCCTTTTGGTTTTCATTAAAATTCATGTATTAATAAATATTACAAAATATATGCTTCATCTTTTGGAAAATTATACATGGTAGTACTTACAACTATTTTTTTTTACTACATTAAATTATCAAATTATATTCTAATACCTTGAATTGCGTTTATCTCTTCCACGAGTACGATCCCAGCTTCTTCGACGAGGTCTATCTTTTTCGTCGTCATCCCATGTATCTACGACGTCCAAGCCTATGTAGTCTTCTTCATTAGCGTTATCTTGATTGTCCGCATCCTTTTCTCCATTTTCAGTCTGTCCATTTTGCTGCTGTTCTTGTTGATTGTCGTTAGAATCCATTTTCTCCGATACTTTATTAGAAGTATCATCTACCGAATCTAACGTTGTCATTTTGTGTAGAAATAAGAAGTGAGGCTTTCAAAAAGAAATAGCACTCGAGAAATGATCAAAATCGTAAATTTAAAATATAAAGAGAATTGCTTGCGAAGAAAAGAAAGCTAAAAATCGCATTTTCTCGAATAAAAATGTCTTTACAACCGTATCATACGAACGGTGAAAAAATTTGATATTTTACGCTAATCTAGTTGCTTTCTGTTATTGAATGGCACTTTGAAATAAAAGAATTTTACTCCCTGAATCGACGAAACGTGTTGTAATCGCAGCTTCGGTCCGCCATTATGAAATGGCCTCGTTTTCGTTACCGCTTCGACATGACCAGAGGGCAGAGATGAAAAGGGAGATCGTTAACACCCGGGGAAAAAGTGAGACAGCCCAAACCCACCATAAGCTGCTGCCTCTCGCGACCAAATTCCCGAACTAATCAAATGTACGAAATTTGTATATTGTATTTTGTATATTATTTTACTGTTGTATTTGCGTATATATATTTATTCTTGTATTAAATTACTAATCTTGTATGAATTTACTGAAGTGTCCCCTGTGCAAGGTTGCAACGCTGCAAGTGCAACATCGTACCAGTCTTACCATATCCGTCTACGGACGGGATTTTGAAAAAATGTTGAACTAGCTAATAAAGGCTTTAACAAAACATGACCTCTACAAAATTGAAATTAAAGATAAATTAGATCTTCACGATCAAGTTTGTCTTTCGTCAATCGTCACTCCAGGTCATTTTTCTCTAAAAAATTTTTCGACATCAATGTGGGATCAAATATATTATGGCGGCCAATTCAAAATAATATTATGGCAAATTTGCTAATTCTTAATTTTAAGAATGAAAAAAAAATAATACTTGATCAAATTTTTGTTTCTAAAATATATTCTTGTAAATTTATATAAAAAAGCAGTGTTTTTTAATTTTAATTAATTATTATTAATAGAGGTTTTTGCCGGCATAATATTTTTATTGTTAATATTAAATAATAATCCACTTATATATCGTATTAATTTATATAAAAATTATGTAATTGAGTAAATATTTAACATTTTCTCAGATAAATCGCATTTAAAATATATATTTATTTGAGGTTAGAGTACTTGTATGTACCATGTAGACCATGCAGTTGTTTACATGATTTTGTTCCGCGCGTGAAGTACACGTGGTTTCTTGCATTAAATAACACTTTTGTAAGAAAAAAACAATTATTAATTAAAAATTTTGTTTAAAATTGAATTTTTATAACAACATGTTTGATATTGTTAAATGTTAAAAATGTTTAATGTTTACTTTAGACACAATCTCATTTACCTTTCCAAGGTTCTCAAATAAAGTTTAATAAAAAATTATCTTTAAAATTATGAGAAATCTTTGATATTTGATAAAAAATGTTGTGCCGACGATTTGTGCAAAGTTATACTTGGACTCGTTCTTTTCAAAAGTTACTATCAACTATTGAAAATAAAGAGTTTGCAACTGAAGAAAACATTGAAAATCAAAGTTTTAAGAAAATTTCTAAAATTAAATGTAATTCAGTATCTTCTGAAGTACATAATCAATTAAAGAATACAAATTTAGAATACTTTGAAAGGTTTTTACCAAAGAAAATATTGAGAAAACAAGCTACACCTCGTTGCAATTTGTATGTAATTAATAGAGATGCTGCTAAGTCATTGAGTTCTATTATTTCTCAAGATTTATTAGAGAATACATCTTATGTGATAGAATGCAATCCTGGTTTAGGTTTATTAACTGAAGAGTTGTTAAACATTGGAGTTTCTAAAATTACTCTGTTTGAAAAATGCACTAACTTTTTAATTGAAAATAGTCCTATAGAACATCTGTTTAAAAAATATAATACAAAACATAATGAACGTTTAAAACTCAAACAACTGAACTTTTTTGATATTTGGATGGCATTACTTCATGATAAAATAAATCATGAAAATTTAGCAGATGCTTATTTATTAGATGCCCCTTCTTCATCTTGGAAAGGAAAACCTTTTGCACAAATAATTGCCATCTGCCCTTCCAGATATTTTATATCACTTCTTATTCATAATTTTTTTCGACAAACACGCATATTTGATTATGGAAGGCCTGCTTGTTACATAGTATTACCATCTCAAATTTGGATGGTATGTAATTAATTATTTTAATTTATTTTTCTATTATTTATTTAATAATATCTATATGGACTGAGGTGATTTTCTTATAAATAACACAAAGATTAAATTCTCTCTTAAAATAGTATATAAATATATTAAATAAAAAATATATTTTTATATTAGTAATATGAAACATTAAAAATTATTTTTTAACAGTGAAAATTATACAAAAAGTTATTACATAAGGTATAAAAATTGACCTTAGTTCATTTAAGTTTATTTGAATTTTACTAAGATTATATTTATTCTGTACTTTAAAATAGCTTTAAATTCACTTATAATATATGCTGCTTTTATTCTATATATTTTTTATTTAAAATTAAAATACATGGTACAATAATTAATTTTTAATTTATATTTAATTAATATATTTTTTTAGAGACTTACTGTAGATAATACTGATCCGAAAAAAATGCGATTTTACACTCATTACAATGTTTTACTTTACTTATTCTTTGACTGTAAGTATCTTGGAGATTTTCCACGAGAAGCTGCAATACCGTGGCCGAGTCAAAAGAAAAATAGTAAAATTAATGAATTAGAAACGCCCATGAGTATTATCAAAATGGAACCTAAAGCAAATGCTTATCACTTATTAGAAAAGAAAAACTTAAATGGCTTTTGGTTTTTCCTGAAACATTGCATGCGATCTCGGAAAAACAGAGTCATCACGGAGTTCGAGTAAGTTACATTAGATTAATACATAAAATTATTTTTACGGAGAATTTTTATTATTCTGAATAATAGTAAGAATAGTATTCTATAAATTCATTTTTACAGAAAATTTGTTCCTGGTTGTGGTCCACATTTAATCAAACTGGATATTGATATTTGCACAACTTTTAAAGAATTAGATCCTAATAAATTATTAGCCCTGTTTAAACTGTTCAGATCCTGGCCTGAATATGACGAAAATCTCTTTACGCCATCAGGTGTCAAAATCGATGAAACAAAGGTATTGATTAATTTTTTCAAATTAACTTAAATTTCCAGAAAATTATTTTTATTAAGTAAGATGATTATATTTTAATTATAAAACAGAAAGAAGAGGAAGAGCCCGAACAAGAAGTTCCATCAACGGACGCGGAAACGTTGTCTCCTGAGTTAGAAAAGAAACAAGATTGAATGAGAAAAATATGAATGTAAAAAGACGTATTAAAGTGTTAAGTGCTTCGTTGAGTCATTTTGTATATTTTATTTTAATAAATTTTTTCTTAAAAAATCATAAACTTTGTTACTGCTTTTTCTCAGCTATTCATCATACTTAATTTATTTTAAAATAAATACAATTACATTATACATACCATTATATAAATATTCCGATTGATCGATTCTAAATCAAAAAATGAAATTTATAGAATTGTTTATTTTATCAATATTAAAAATAAATAAAAATTAAATTAAATTTTTGAAAGATTTGATAATTTTTTGGCGATATAAGTTGTATTTTTTGCGTCATCCTTTAAACTACTTATAATGACAGTTTCAAAAAGGAACATAATGAATTTAAAAAATCAAACTTTTTGACATATTTGTCTTAAAATGAACTTTTTTGCATAATAAAAAAGATTGATATCAAACCCTAAGCAATTACATGAATCGGTATACAAAACGCAATGTCTTTAAGCAAAACTTTCTTTCAAAAAATCAAAAATTTATCATATTATGCCTAATATGTACATCAGGTGTTATTGGTATCTTGAGAGGGGAACAACCTAATCAATTCAATCGACTGTATTAAAATGTCGTAAAACGTTAAAATTATCGCACTTTCTAATTCAAATGTAAATGTACTCTTGTTTGCATGAAAAGATTAGTCGATATCATGACCTATTAATTAAACGTTATAAAAAGATGAAAATCGTAAATTAAAAAATGCCATTTTTCGAGAGAATACACTTTATCAAAATAATATTATTTTCCATGCCCGGACAAAAATGCAAAAGGACAAAAAATAAAAATTGTTTCTGCTTTTACGATGAGTGTGCCTATTTTGAAGAATGATGCTTGCGGAAAAATGTCTGTTTTTTCAAAAGGAAATTATTTTATAATGGCGACAAGGATAGCCTTTCACTTTCTACACGAGGAAAACGATAAGCATATCCTGCATTAGGATATTACATTACTTTAATCTAAGAATATAATTTTTTTTTTTTTTTATTTATTTATTTAGCTTTCAAATCCCAATTGGGACTTATTAGCTAAGAATATAATAAGGAAATTTTGATTTCCGCAAAATGCATTTTAATTTTCTAGCATTTTATCCGATTATATGCTTGCTCGAATTTTATTGGTTTAAAAAAATTTCCGCCGCCCCGGCAACGAAAAGGTGAGATCCGTCGCGGAGCCGAAAATTTAAAAGCGAAAATCCGAAAAATTCCGACTGCAGGCTCCTCTCCTTCTCGCGCGATGACGTAACAGAGTGTTTTCCTTAAAAATCGCTTCCACTCGGCTCAACTCCGAGCAAACACGCATACACAGGTCCAGCGAGACAAAAAGGCGAGCGCGCGCCCTCATGAATAATTCATAGCTCCTTTCTCGGCTGATCGGTTCGTAATAAAAGACCCGCGCGCGAGAGTGTCGAGCACACGCACACAGACGAGCCACAGAGTCGATATATTTCGCGCGTCCGTGAAATGCGCCGGTTGTTCGCCTTGAGTAGGTCTCCGAAGGTCAGTCGTCCGCCGGCTCTTCTCCGCTTCTTATCGGCCCCGACTTTTCATGAGCTCGCGATCCCAATAGGCGCCGCGGCATTCCGCGAGCTGCAGCCCCCCGTTAACTGATCCGCCAGCGAAGCTCGCACCGATCGCCGAAGTTGACGTTCGCGCCCAGAGTCGTGAGGATGATCGCTCGCTTCGCCGTCTGCGCTCTCGCGCTCGTCCTGGGAATCGGCTGTCAGGATATCGTCTTCCCCACCGACGACGATTCCAACACGCATATCAGTGGCAGTGCCCCGGTAAGTACTCAAGCCGCTCGAGTTACCTGTTTTTTTTTTTTTAGTTATTAGCGCGATCGCTTTTCATGGTAGAGGCTTTGCTTGCGGTTCGTAAAGTTCTTTTAGCGTATGACGTGTGGATAAAAATCTATAAAATTTTATTTTTTCGCGACTTCTATTTATTAAATATCTGGCAGAACTTGATTTTTGTCAATATATAAAAAAATTATTCGGAAAAAAAATTTTGTAAACAGACGCTAAATCGCTTAGATTTGGTTTACAAATTAACTTATTAATTTTTGTTATTACAATTAGCAACATAGTATTATGTAAATAGCGACATTATGTATAATAATCCAATTGATTTTAAATCAAATTTGAATTTTCCAACCCGCAATTACACGTTTATCAAATATTAATATTTTTTAATTATTTCAATTGGTTTAACTTTCTTGCTTTTTTTAGAATTCTAACGAATGCAATAATATTACGATATACGCGGTGAAAAAAAAAAACAATTCAGACTTTATTCGAATGAATATCAACTTTAGATTTATTTATGATACTTGGCAGAAATTACTGGCATCTAAAAAATATCTTTAAATTCTTTTGATCGAGAAAGCAAACTTTCCTTATTGATAATTCTGTCATGGTCACCTCCACAGACACTGAACCAAAATTAGAAATGTGAATTAAACATTTCCACATTGAAAATTATGCAGCATTAATGGTACAGTAACGTTCAAAGTAATTTATGACGCGTCAATATAATGCTTATTGTTTCCGCTAATAATTTGACTATAAACAAAGAATCATCACGTAGAAAATATTCCTAAGAACTATTCCATAATTTAGCTGCACTGCCAAACGTCAATTTGAGAGCTTAAATTGCGATAAGCGATGCTAAAACAATACATAAAATGCAACGAAAGTATACTTTTGTTTATGATGCTGCACATTAATACTCGATCGCATAGTAACCTTAGCTAATATTTTCCTTGTAAATTAACGTCGTGAACATGTGACATTAAAGTGAAAACATCATTTATCGCGGAATTGTCGACTGGAGAATCTTGAAAACTAATGTCAAAAAACGAGTGGTGAGACATAGTCAGCAAAGTTGATATTTATGCGGGTTATACGACCTAATTATGCGATAAAAACAGATAAATAAAAATCTCAAAATTTTTTCCTGTGTTGATAATACTTCCAACATTTCGCGCTTATATATCTGTTCTAAGCAAATAATATTTTCTTTAAAAATCTTAAATAAATTCAATCAATTTTACATTTTATAAAAGAATTCTCTATAACTTTGAAAAGGTATAATAAAAAATCGGATTTTAATAAAAAAAAAAAACAAAAAATTATTGTAAATATGCAGTGTTCAAAATTTGCTACTGTATCAGATTTGTTAGTGAAATTTTTAACTAATATTTACAATATTATAGTCACGAGAATGAACAAGTTATATTTATCGGGTCCTTGCATTGATCTGTAAACGATTTATGAAGTTGTTTTTTAATTCTGTAGACAAATTACGAAAATTCTACAATGCAAATTTCAATTAAATTTAGTATTGGCAAAATTTGTATTTGAAAGCAAACTTTAGTTACTTGAAACTTACTATATAATTTACTGCTTGACTAATAAAAACATTTTTCATTTGTAATGACATAATTTTAAAAAACGATGAATTATTTTAATTTAGCAATAAGTAATACTAAAAATGTGTTAAAAAAATTTAATAATAAAAATGTTCATATTAAGTAATTGTTGGAAACACGATAGATTTACAATATTTTATTAATTATATTAGTAATATATGTACTACTATAGTGCAAGTAATTTTTTTAAATATTTGTGAAATAATAATAAATTATTACATTCTTTTTAAAACCATAGGTTACATTAAAATTATTCAAATTGGAAACAGTTATTACATTAGTAAATTAATGGATTAAAAAAAGTAATTACATTTACGCCTATAAAATAATTAGTCAATATATAAAACAGGTGCTGCTGCAATAATAATAATTAACTTTTCGCACCTGCAAGTACAGATAATTCGGGCAATTCCGTGATTTATATTCATAAATTTTATGATTTGAATAAGATTCTTACATAATTAATGAATTGGTAATGCTTATCTACTGAGAAAATCCAAATTTTCAAATTTAAATATTACAATTAGTTACTAAAGTAAAATAGTGTGGTAATGAATTGTGCATTATGAAATCTGTAATTACTACTTTTAATGCTAAATATGTATTGAGGTATTAGGTCAGTCTTTCTTTAAAAAACTTAATGAATCGTAAGTAAAGGAGTCTGCTGATAACCAAAAATAGACTTGCTATGAATTATTGTTTTGGTTGAATTTCAAGTATGAGTTTTAATAAATAAAAGTTTCAACGGTAGAAGCTTGAAAATTTCGTCAAATAATAGACATACCGTCTCAACAGTATTTATCATTTGTTTACCATTATTTAATACGATCACTTTATCCATTCCAGTAAAAAGTTAAAAATTGCCATTACGCAATCTGCAGATACCATTGTTATGCAAAATTTATCTAAAATCTTAATTTATACCCCGCGCTACAATATTATCATAAATCTCGTTTAATCGCTCATAATTCAATCTTCTTCAGGTGACCGATCGTCAGCCGCTCAAGGTACCCTCCTGCCCGAATAATATGTTGCTCTACCCAGACGACGGCCCGAAAAGCGCTTGGGTTTGCGACTGTAAACCGCTGTTTGTCTACTTCCCCAAAAACGATAGTTGCCATGAGGTGTTCTTCCAAGGCCCTTGCAAACCAGGCCAATACGTCTACCTGGCACCCGACGCTATGGTTCCGGCTTGCGTGAAAAACACATGCGTGCAAGATGGTTACGTACCCTTCAAGGGAGGCTGCCATAGGCTGCGCTCTAAGGGAGGGCCCTGCGATATTGACGCAGTACTTGGCGTGAACGAGACAACTTTTCAACTGGAGTGCATCGCTTCCGACCTCGTGCCATTCGTTATTATTGAAGCTCCGAAAAGGTCCTGCCCTAAGGGAAGCCGCAGGAACAGCTTGGGAATTTGTAAGCTTGTGTTGTAGAGAGAAAGAGTTTTTGGCTTTTGAAGTATTTATTTTATTGTATAAACAAGCGATACTTGAAATTGTAAAATAACAAGTATACATAATCATTTTGTAAAATATTAACTTGTAAAATATATATTTTTTAATTATCTACGTATGATGTAGAGATTTTCTTTAGAGAGTCGTCTCTCGAAAAGTATCCGAAGGTGCTCTGTGCGTATTTACAAAAGTTAATTTACAAAAATTTTTCTCAAATAAAAAGTTATTATATACTTTAAAACTCCCTTCCATCATTTCTGTTTCTCAATGCGGATGCCTTAAAATCTAACATTTCTATTTATTTTATGTATTTTTACAAAGACATTGTTACATTTATTTCATATGATATGTTTTAAGCTAGTAATGATTCATGATTTAAACTTTTCTTTAAATATATGTTAAAAGTATTAAATGTCATAAATAATAGATTAAACAGCTTTATAAAATAATACATTTTTTAATATTTATTATTACCAAGTGTATTATTTTATCCAATACTGGATATTTTTAACCAATTTCTGGAATTGGACCACTGCTGTTACTTGCTGCTTCAATCAACTTTTGCCTTTCCCTATACATAGAAACTTTCATATTCTCTAGCTGGTGGTATCTAAGTAATTTCAAAGTGGCAAATACAGAAAGACCAACCCAAATTGAAAGACTGCTCCATGTACCAAATTGTGCTTCTCCTAACTCAATGTGGAAGCCAGATGTATCTATATTGTCTGCTTTCATTATATCGTTACCTGCTGCCAGTTCACAAGAGGGGAATCTCTTAGTCATAGCTTTGCACCATGTCATAAATCCTAGGGTTATAATCACAGCAGCTATTAAAGTGATGCTGGTTAAAAATACTGATGTAATCACATCCATAAAAGCTGATAAAAATGAACTATCTTCTCCTTTATACATAAGCATGGATAAACGGTAGATTTGTACTGCAGCTGTCAAGAAAAGAATTAGTCCAACAAATATGGCATAATTACAATACATTTGGGAAGCCCAATCAGGAACAAACTGTCCATCGCTTTCATTCCATGTACCTGCAGAAAACAGGAGACAATGACCTCTGAAAAAGTAATAATTGCAGAGGTAAATGCAAGTAAATATAACATTTTATGTTTATAAAAATTTTAAGTTTCTAGTTTAAACCATGCTTTATTTGAATCAAGTCAATGTTAGCGATTAAAGAAGCTAATGACTAAAACTTAAAAAATTATTTCATAACTATATTTTATAAACCTGCATGAGCTACAACTCGTAAAAGTTTCATCATAATGTCCAAGAATTACAAAAAAATATAAAGATACTGTTAAATAGATAGTTACCTAAATTCATCTTGATGCAAACTCATAGGTACAATGATACATAGTGATAAAATAAGGGCCACCACATAGCCCGCTATTTGACTTAACAATAAAATATTAGTCAGTGCCATTCTTTCGATTTCCTTTTAAAATCTTGATTACTTTGCTGACGAACAAAGTAGCACAAAGTTTTTGAGGTTATGGTGCAATGTTATTTGCCTCTTGAGAATTCGCACCTCTTCCGTGACGGCTTCCAGTATTCGTCGGACTTCGCCGCTTTGCTCAGCGATTTTTCCGTATTATTTTCGAGCTCAGCAAGATGTTTGGCGTATCTATTGTTGTTACATTGATAATAAGAATGAGTCAAACGTCATTCAAAAAGTTATATCTTTTTCTTGGTTGCACATACTTACCTAAAGATGAATCTCGTAAAGCTACATATTTCAGGTTGTTTCACGCATATTCAGCAACAAATGTACTTTTTTTGGATATTGTTGGGTTTAGACACTCTGAGAGCAGAAAAAAAAGAACAAAGTGCACTGATAGATAACGGATACGTCACTCGGTTGATGCTCTGCGCAATCGCAAGGATGCTGATGTGTTATTTGTATGGTATCGCACACATGGGTAATTTAATGCGTTTTAAACAGCGTTGCCAAAAAGGTATTTAAATTCAAAATGTAGACGCAAAAAAGGATGCCCAAGAATTCAGTTTTTAATTCAAAAATACTTCACATACAATTACTAACATTTTATAAAAGTAGTATATACACATCGAATGCAGCTTTATTAAATAGAATCAATTTTGAAATGAAATTTACTCGCACCTAAAAACTTGTGAAGCGAAATAAATCGAACATGTGCATTCATCCTCGAACAGAATTTGATCAAAATTTCACTTCTTAGAGAATGGAAAAAAATTACTCACACTAGATTTGTAGATAATTTTCTTCTGCATAGAGAATAATCAACAAACTAATTGTAAAATAAATTTAAAAAATATAAATAATTTAAATTAAAAAATAATCTTCTTTTATATAATATTTTTTATATAATAACAGTCTGTTTAAAATGTTTTGATGATTAGCCGTAATATATTTAAAAAGCTAATTTTTTAAAATGTAATTTACTTATTCTTTCGATTTTTACTCGCTAAATAAATCTGAAAAAAAATTTCCGCGAAAACTAAACTGTAAAAATAAACGTTGTAGATCTTAGATCTCAGTTAGGTATAAGGATTTTCAAAGATATTTGGTGAAGATTTATGGCTTTCCTAAGTTAGATTTTATACCTGCAATCTGACTCAGGGTCAGGAAAGCCTTTTACCGTGAATTTTCAGGAAAAATCTGTGAATCCTTATAACTGAGATCTAAGATTTAAAAACTTACTCAAGAATCTTTCGCAAGTAAAAAAAATGTGCACATCATCCTCGTGACCAAAATTTGTTTTTCCAGTTTAATTTTCGCCGTTTATCGATAAATACAAATGGTTTTGGTAAATTTATGTCGTAAAAAGCTACAAGTAAAATTACATCTACAAGCGCAAGTACCGTTGCTGCAATAGATTAAGTAAACACCGATAAGCCGAAGAAAAAGAAAATCGAGGAGGCCTGTTCTTGTACGCCTCGTGGTCGTGGTGCATAGGCACTTAGGCAGCATAGGTTATAGATCCGGCAACACTGTTGCTTCGCGCGTGTGCGACTGCATATATAAACAAAAGGATCAGGCAGGCAGGCAGCTAACTAACGAGAAGATAGGTACCTAAGCTGCTGCGGGAGAGAAGCAGCACACTGTACGAGAAAAGAGTGTGAGCTCGAGAAGAAGAGAGAGAGAGAGAGAGAGCACGCATTCTCGTGTACGTATTTACGCTAGCTGCTCGCACACAGAGGCAGGAGAGTAGAGTACGAAAACATTATGAGCAGCGACGCGCGTGTTGATGTACTGCAGCAGCAGCAGCAACGCAGAGAAAGAAAACAAGAAGTAGTCGCGCATCAGTAGTGAGTAGGCGCGAGTTTGGATGCCCGAACAGCACGTAGATTCACAATAAGCTGCCGAGAGTTCGTAATAAGTGCTTTATTTTCATCGGGCCGAGAACTTTTGAAAATGTAGCAGAGAACAAGGAGAGACCTCCCTCGTAGCAACTGTATATATATCAATGAGGCATACGTATAGTGCGTAGTGTAGGAAAATTGGAAAAGAGAGGTGGCGAGGCCCGAGAGAGAGAGAGAAAGAGAGGGAGAGAGACGCAGGTATACCGAGAACGGACTGTTCGGGCGAAGGGCATTTTCCCGTGGACGCTTGTGGAGAAAGGAAGCAGGTTCTTACTGCAGGAGAACCTACCGAATCGTCTTCGTCCGACGTAAGCTCTGTTGACGAGCGACGGCCAACACAGAACAAGAGAGACGGAGGACGGAGAAGGTACTCTCAAGACTGTTATAGCATCAGCTGATTTCGATCAATTCTCCGTGTGTGGGACGGACGAAAACATAATAAAGAACGAGGGGGCCATAACAAGGAGAGAGGCGCGGACGAGTACGCAACCCAAAATTAAGGCAAAGGCGAGCTGCTGAATCCTAATGTCGCATGCGATCGACACGTGCTGTCGTCGTTGCCTCGAGATCCCGATTAGTCTCGACTTTTTGCGCTTTTAATTCTCCCGTCTGCGCAACGCTCTCATTGTCTGCTGCTGCTAAGCTCCCTCTCTCTTTCTTCTTTCTACGCGTCGAGTATATGTTTGCTACACAGGCGCGCACACACGCGCGCACGTGCGGGACTGGCCCCAGGTGACTTTTGGCAGTCTTCGCTGGACTTGGACACAACAGTAGACTCAGATGCTGATAGTGGAGTGAGAACTCACTCCCTTCGCCAGCAGACATGGCTTGGCGACACATCCTTAAACCAGACTACGCTAAGAAGGCAGCTCTGAAATATTTGCTGCAGCGGTACCTTGGCCACTTTGTGGAGGATGGAGAACTTTCCTTGGACCAGCTTTCCTTGGACCTGTTCGAGGGCACAGGATGTGTTACCAATGTCACCCTCGATCCACAGGTGAGAGCTTTCTTTGTCTGAGGTGGATGGAATGACATGTTCATGATGTAGCACTTATGTACAAAAAGTAATAATGGATGTAAATTTTATACAAAGTTATGCTGGGTGTAATATATCTTACGACAGAGTTCCGATTGTGCAAAATAAAAACATTATTCCTATTAAGTCTTTATTTTATATTTTTAATGATTTCTTTTACAAAACATAAAGCTATTGGTAACAAACTTTTAGGAAGAAACGTTTAAGTATTTTATTAATAATAAATAGAGAATGCACTTCTGCTTTCTAGAGTTAGTTGTTTATTTAAAACATGAAAAGTAAGACGTAGTATTAGATAATGAAAAACACTTATAAATTTAATATGTATTTTCTTATCAGAGGCAAGGTCAAATGTTATTTTTCAAATTTTGCTTTTATAGAAAAAAATACAACTGAAGCACAAGATTGCACATGTTTAAATTCCATACTAATTTTTGTAATTATATTTTGAAAAATTAAACAAATAGATATTTTTGTTATTAAATAATAAATATATTTATGACAATTTTAGGCTCTCAATGAGTTTGTGGAAAACTTTCCATTGGAATTTGTGGCTGGACATGTCAAACAAATCTCAGTTAGCATCCCATGGACCGCAATGCTTAGCAAAGGGACTTTCATAGAGATCACTGGCCTGAAACTAACAATTCAACCAAGGCAAAGACCAGACATAGGAACATCAATGTTTGATTCAGTATGGAAGTCCACTTCAATCATTCAAATGGCCCAAGAATGTGCACAGCAGTCTGACAATAATGAGGTTGATACAGAGTCGCTAGACGGAGTGGAACTTTTTGCTAAAACAATAGATCAAAGTAAATATTATTTTTTTATTTCAAAATTGTTCTATGATAAAATATAAAAATTTATTACCAAAATTTCATTTATTATTTTATTACAAAATTTTATTAGCATTGAAATTTTTATTTTAATTTTTTGTTTTACCTTTGCAGTATTTAGTAAAATTAAAGTTCATTTTATAAAAACTGTGATACGCTTGGAGCATATGCCAATGGATTCTACTACTGGGGTTGCAACAGAAGTTCACATTGACAATTTGGAATACTTTGATGAGGCTGGATCTGATCCAACTACCCCTCCTGCAGATTATACCAAATCTACAAAAGAAACTAGAGAACCGAAGGAAAAAGAATCCAAGGATACTGAAAAATTGAATTTTATTATTAAATGTTTTTACTTTGAAGGAGTATCCTTTCATACCGATGAATTTCCAGCACGGGACAGAACTTTTTCTAAAAATGTAACGAATTCGAGTAGAGGTTCCACACCAGATTCCAAGGTAGAGAAATTTTTTAGTATTAATTCATCAATGTCAACAGTAGGTACGTGAAAATTACTTGTATCTACATGCAAATATTTTTTTACAGAATTCGGAAGGACAATTTTCATCCGCACAAATATCGCCAATGCAAACTCCACCAGAGAAGCATGTGACTAGTAATCTACATGAATCAACTCTTATAATGTTTGCAAAATTATTTGGTCGCCAAGAAGTAGGTTTAAAAATAAAACGAGATGAAGGGCTTGTAGGTCCCAAAGTAAGTAAAAAATGGCAAATTTTTAAAGATTTAAGTATACTAATCTCTAAGTTAACAAAAAAATTGATTTCTTACTTTAGGTAGAGGTATCAGTGGATTTTGGTCCCATTGCACTGTTTCTAAGCCCTAGACAAGTGCACGTTTTAATTGAATTAATGCGTGGTCTCGCTTCGCCAGACACGGAAGACGTTAGTAACGTAATGCCTAAACACATGTATGGAGAAAAACGCATGGCTCCAAGCGATTTTAATAGAGTAGAACGTGAATTAGCGAATCAACTAAATCCTTTGCAAGGACTACGAACTATGGTATATAATTTATTTATTTTTTATTTTCAGTTCTTAGATCGGGAATTTTATACTTTTTTTTAATTCAAAGATATTTTTTTTAGAATTTTATTGTAAAAGCTTTGTACGAATAATTTTATTTATTACAGGACTTACGTCACACTCAGGGTTGGTCAACTGGATCTTTAGATGATTCTGACAACGAAGATGAATTTTTACCCATGCGCCCAGCTGCAACAACATCAATGAATACTTCGATAACAAGCAATGTCACTAGTATGGATGGTAGTTTTTCAGGAAGTACTGGGAGTTCAAAAAATTCATTTACTGGTTATTCAAAACAGCGTAAATACAGGAATAACATTGATACCGATCCATTAACGGAAACAATAAAATTCGGAGTTTCGGCCTCATCTTTAGCTATTATACTACTTCATGAGGATATATTAACAGTCAGTTTTGAAGCATATGGGCCAACTAAAGCTAGTACTACGATGATGAAAACTGTCTCTGAAAACTTCTTCAAAAAATTGCTTACTTCACCTAATTATGGGAATAGAGATTTTGAAAAGTTGCGAGAAGTTTTTGCAAATATTTGTCAGTACAGCCACTTAAGGTAAAGCCTCTATTAGATCACCGACTGAATGTTAGCGAGGAAGGAATATCGCGTGTTTATTATTAAGAAATTAATTAAAAGTTTTTTTACAATCTATTTTACCTAATATCTTTACATTTTTAGACTTCTGGCAGCTCCTTTAATTATTGATGGGAATCAAAAATCAACTGCTAAATATTCTGGAACATCGGGAAATTTACTTTTAGCTAACTTCGAGCTTGTTGAGACCTTAATCGATAATACATCTAGTAATGATGCATCCAATAGTACAATGTTTATAGATTTACTAACATTTCCTAAAAATAGTACATCGAATGCAGCATTATTAAATAGAACCAATGTTGAAATGAAATTCCATCATACCCAAAAAGCTTTTAAGCGAAATCAGATGACAATTTACACTCATCCTCGAACGGAATTCAAGTAAGAATTTTACCACTTTAATATAATAGTATAAATTTCGACATTAGTGCAAAAAAATTCGCTTCGTTCTGGTGACAAACTCCCATTCGGGCGAGAATCATCTTTCGCATATATATCAAACTATATTTTTCAATAAATCCAGCGGGAAGGGCAATTTTGCACATGCTTGTGTGTACAAAAGTCATACTTTACGTCCAGGGTGGCGAAAATAAATAAAGTTAATTGTTGGGTGTAGAAACGAGAAAAATAAATAATCTATGTGCCACTCTGATTGGTGGCAAACGCACAGATGTTCTTTACAGCTATATATCCTTATAAATTTATTTTCCACTTGTAAAGCCACCAACTAGAAGGCGCACATAAGTAGGCCCATACGTATAAATATATAATAAATGAAGGTATCGTTCGGTGAACAATGTTTCAAATAAAGTTTAAAACGGTTTCTAGCCGAATCAATTATCAGTGAAAATCACCAAACGGCACATTTTCATTAACGTTAAGGGATATATAAAAATTATTATTTCATAAACTAATACAAATATGTCGCTTTTTGTATCTTAATAAATTATTAACAAATAAAGCCTTAAAAATAAATAAACAATAAATGAATCAAAATAATTTTACAATTTAAATAATATTCAACATCTGATGATAATCTATTTTATTTTCAGTATAACATTAGCACCATGTCAATGCGAGTTTGATATAACAATAATAGATCGAATTTCCAATCTCTTAAATATGCAACCTATTTGCGTATCTAGTCCAGCTTCTGCTGCAACTAGGGGAAATATTGTAAGTAATCATTACATTGAAAAAGCTGTTGTTTTAAATGTTTCTAATAATATTCGTTCTTTCTGTTTAGAACCGAAATAATTTATTTCATCAAGCTGTTGAAAGCCCGTCACTGCCAGATTCACGAATAGATATTAAGGTTTCAGCGACTAAATGCGACATTGTTGTCAGGTAGTAAAAAAGAATAACTTGTAAACTAAATATTTGAAATTTATAATTTAAAAGTTTAATAGACTGAAGATGTTTTAATTGCTTTCAGATTTCCTGTACCAGATTTACGACCTTTGCATGATTTAAATCGTGTGCCATGGTGGAAGCGTTCGGTGCGTTCGGACTATATGACCCTTCACTTAACAGATGGCAAACTACACACATCCATTGAGAGTCGCTTACCCTATGTTGCTCGTCACGAGGTGCAATGTCGGAGATTATTTATTAGTTACACAGAAGTGGATTCTGACACACCTATAATACTAGGCAAGGCGACAGCAGATGAGTATCGCACTGACGATTCTTTACACAATGAAGGTGAGGGATTCGGATGGCCACGGATGGTCATTATTGTATATCCACAAAATGTCGGAGTTCCATTAGATGATAGTTCTGACGGTGAAGCTGAACATAGCAGTTTGGATGACACCTTGGAAAGTACTCCGAGACAACAGCCTTCACCTTTCAGTTCGAAGCGGATAATTCACGAATCTGATACGCCTCATTCACGACCGCAGAATCCACACGATCACAACAGTAAAGAGACCAGGTTAATATTTTATTTTATTTGTTTCAAATCATAGATTTTTATAAAAATTTAGAATATGAAAATAAGAATTTTAACGTAATTACAGAGAGGGTGAAGAATTGATAATTCCTGGAAATAGAAAGGAAATGATGGAATTTATAGAGGAAGGGACGCGAAATTGTAGAATACAGTTAGAGATCGGTTTGCCATGCGCATCGGTTCAAATTCCTTCAAAACATCTTTATGAATTAATATATAATAGAATTAATACTGATCTTTTATTATGGGAACCATCAGCGCCAAGGCCTAAATATATGCAACACGCTGAAGCGAATATCGGCCTTGATTTTGCATCAACAATGCTCCAAGATTCCGGCCCACAAAAGTAACGATTTATTTTTTAATATACCTATAAATTAAAATGAAATATTCAACCTAATTCTAAATTTTCTCTTTTATTTTTTATTTTAGGTTCAGCATGTGCAAAAGTGCAATACAAGCTTCCTCAGAATCTGATTCTGAAGACGAAGTATATCAGTCAGTAACCAGTAAAGTAGGACATAGAGCAAAATATGGTAGTACTTTAAAGAATGGTCAAAGTAAAGTTGCTTTAACATTAACAATAAATCAAGGAATTTTAACAATATTCACGCCAGTTAGAGATTCCCTGCGAAACGTTATACCTGGTCAACAGGGTGAAATCATTATAAGAGTAGATGATTTCATTCTGTTTTCAGTAACTAATTATAAGGGCGATGAAAATCTAGGATATGTTTGCATGATATCGAAAGATGTCACGCTTTATCACTGCGATCTAATTACAATGCCCCCTTCGCCTCCTTCCTTAAGATCTATTAACAGTATGATACCAAAGCATTGTTTACGTACAATTTATAGAAATGAACCTGGTGCTAATCTTTCTACGAACTATATAGAAAAAGACATGTTAGTCGTAGCTATAAGAATACAATCCGCTCATGAGACTCATCGAATAAAGGTAATTATTAGTTTTAAAATGCATTAAGCTTTAAATTATTCAAGTTAGATAAAATTAATAGACTATTTTTTCTAAAGACTTTCAGGGTGGCTGTTGGTATATCACAAGCAACCTTAAGACATAAAGTATGTACTTCTCAGACTTTGTGGTTTACGCAATTGACAGATTGCTTGGATGTGATCGATCATCCAGTTTCGGGATATACACCACCTGGAGTATTAACTGAATTACATGTACATTTGTGGGAATGTGCAATAGATTACCGGTTAGTATATTAATATGAATAAATTGTTTAATTATTGCATCGTAAAATTGTAATAAAATATTTTAAATATTTTGTTTTAGTCCTATACATTTGCCGCTAAGGTCGATGATTTCTCTAGGAAGCTTTAGCATATCAAGTAATATTGCAGCGCAGACAAACACTTCAACGCTAGGTTTCATAGCTGAAGATATAGCTTTCTTCATATCTGATAAAATGGGCAAGCTAGTAGATTTGAAACACGATTATGTCTGCGTTATGGATCTCGGGCTATTTGAATTATCACTTCGACTGAACGAAAAAATGATCAACGGTGCACCCAGATTCGACCTTCGAGCGAGTAACAATGTATTGCATATACGTACGTGTTCAGATTCCGCCAGAGCTCTCATGCAATTGTTGACGTACTTTGCTAGTGATGGAGATCTGGCATCGAACTGTGGTAGTACAGAAAGTATAACAGTACCAAGTTCAGAAGATGGAGAAAGTTTGTTAGGTGAGGAAAGTATTAGTTTGTTAAGTAGGAGCCAAGTTGAACGCGTGTATAGTTTGATCGATGAGGCTATGGAGGAAACTGAAAAAGCAGGTAAGACTTTCATTTGCTGACAAAAATTTTAATATAATTTCAATAATATAATTTTAAAAATATTCTTTGTTATTAGAACCAACAGAAAAGACAAAAGGAAGTTCACAACAACCTATACAATCAGCAGAGTTTGCACATCCTGATGAATGGGACGATTTTGTGCAATCTGGTCAATTTGAACAACCGGAATTGATTGGTAATTCTCAGCAGACTGCAGAAAAAAAGAAGAAAGAAGAAATGTTTTTCTTCCCGGACGAAAATAATGTTGCTAAGCAAGATTCAAAGCAGGCTCATGCTAGTTCACTTTCTGACTATGGTGACACAGACGATGAATTTCGTATATTGGGTGAGGAGGCTGGTGTAGGTATAATGCCTCAAGGTGGTGTTCCGGAAGTACGATGGCTGTGTCAAGAATCCTTACGTATAGTGGATAATTACTTTTCGGTGCCATTAGGAAAGACTGATCCTCTGAAGGCGCCTGCTAACTTCCCACCCGCTGTTCTGAGGTATACCTTGTGCGAGATGACGCTTATCTGGCAAATGTATGGCGGAAAAGATTTTGGTGATTCGCAACCAGTAGCTAAGAAACATATTACAATAAATGAAAATCCTGTTTATTATTATGGAAGGTAAATTGGCAGATTATATATTTTATAAATGTTTCATCAAGAAAAATTACTCTAATTCAACCAAATTTTTATTGCAGAAGTCGTTCGGCCACTGAAACCACAAATTGCAATCAAGCCTCGCCTAACAGAATATACTGCGACAGCATGCCGAACTCACCCCTTGCTCGAAATAAGGAAAGCAGTAACGACTGGATGAAACGTGGTGGTCCAGGCCGTCGCCAAGATATTCGCATGGATTTGCAGTTGAATAAAGTACGATTTCAGCACGAAGTCTATCCGGATAATACTCATGAGGCTAGCCGCCAAATTCTTCTAATCAACCAAATAGAGGTTACAGATAAACTAAAATGTTCGGACATTAATAAATTTTTGTATCAGTACAGTAGTGAAGCAAAGCCAAGGCAATCTCACGCTAGTATGTTCACTATGAAGGCTGTCCATGTGAGACCCGATCCAAAACTAACCGTTCAAGAATGTTGTTTGAAGCTGAGTTTGTTGCCCGTGCGATTGAACATTGATCAAGACAGTCTTCTTTTCCTCATTCAATATTTCACGGAATTAACTGGCGGTTTTAAACAAACCTCAGACAATACAACAATGCCAAATAATATGCAGTCGGCGCCGGGATCGAAACACGGAACTCCGACGCATCATCCCCCAGTAATGAGTGTGAATGATGATTCTGATGATGTGGATTCTAATGTAGACGAGACGGACATGGAAACAAATTTGATGTTAGTATTTGAAGACGAATTCACCGTGAAGGAGAATAAATCAAGCTCGAAGACAATCAGTGAGTCTCAAGAAAATAGTCAGCCTGTGTACTTTAGGTATGTTATTCATTTTTTACCCACGCAGTAACCAGCTTTGCTTACTTGCTAAAATAATAAAGCCTATTTGCTATTAATTTTATCAATAAATTTTAATATAAATTAAGATCTTGTTATTATAGATACTTTTTCAGAAGGAATCTATAGTATTTTATAACATCTTAAAAATCGCCGCCAATTTATTGGTATACCTACATTCCTCTAAGATCATTACATACTGTTATTGTATTTGAAATTAATTTTAATTAAATTTACTCATTCACGAATTTTACATTTAATTATTTTATAATTTTTTTTTTATTTTTTATTAATTTTAACTTTTGAGAGCTTCTCCCAACAAAATCATTATTACAAAATATTACTAAAACAGTATTCACGCATATACACACATATACGCATACATATACGGATATTTTCTAAAAGTAGTGTGCCGATTTCAAATATTTTATAAGTAACTTATTTCTACAAAAACTACTTTTTTCTATTCTAAGCTTCTTTTAGGAGCATAACATAAATATTTTCTATTTATTAATTAGACTGTAATAAATTTAGAAAATATCGCTTCAATTCCAAATATTAACGCTTTTTTTCATTAACATCATTTGCAGAATTGTCCCCAAATCGCAAAAGAAACGCCCAAATTTGCAATCAGATGTGATTTTTTTTAGGAGTGTCATATTTTCACCAGAAGTATTAATAAGGCTAGATTATGTTGGAAAACATGTTGATTTGACATGGGGGCCTCTAGAAGGTCTACTTCTGGGATTGGCCAGACTAAATTGTTCAGAATTAAAATTAAAAAGATTAGCACATCGCCATGGATTGTTAGGTTTTGATAAATTGATGTCATATTTATTTTCTGAATGGATTCAAGATATAAAGAAAAATCAGCTTCCTAGCATTTTGGGAGGAGTTGGCCCGATGTATTCTCTCGTGCAATTGTGTAAGTGTGCTTATGCGAACTATTTTTAATTTAATACTCTATACAAATTATTCCTGGAAAAATAAAAAATTAAATGTTTATTTTTAGTCCAAGGAATAAGGGATCTCTTCTGGATGCCTATTGAGCAATATCAGAAAGACGGAAGAATCGTTCGTGGTCTACAAAGGGGCGCCAACAGCTTTACAACTTCCTCGGCGATGGCGGCATTGGAATTAACTTCACGATTAGTGTATGCTCTACAAAGTACTGCCGAGACAGCGTACGATATGGTGAGTCCAGGACCAAGCGTTAGGTGCAAAGCCAAGGGTCAAAAGGGACGAAGGAAACGTTATAACCAGCCGATTGACATAAGGGAGGGGATGTCGAATGCATATCATCTTGTTAAAGAGGTAATAACTATTAAAAAAATCTATGTTTACAATTAATATTTATACATTTTTCAGCCATTCTTTGTAATAATTTTGTTAATAATAATAATAAACAATCCTTTGTAATAATTTTTTAGGGACTCGGGGAAACAGCAACTCAACTTGTAAGGGTCGCAAACGAGGAACACGAGCAGAAGGGTGTCTCTGGTGCTGTAGGTGGTGTTTTGCGTCAGATTCCTCCGACCGTCGTGAAACCAATTATTCTCGCAACAGAGGCGACGAATAATGTTCTCACTGGCATGGTTTCCCAACTTGTACCAGACGCGCGACACGAGGCCTCTCAGAAATGGAGACAAGAGGACGTCCACGATGTAAATTAAATATGCCATATAAATGTAAAGAATGAAAATGTGAGAGAAGTTATAAATATAAGTTTTTATTTACGCGAATTTTGATAATTCGGAAATTTTGAGTGACAGAGATGCGAAAACTAAAAAAAAAAAAAATTGTTAACGCGCAAATAATGATAAAATATCAAGTCAATTTTTGTGATTTGTATCTCCGATCGCTTCTCCGAATACTATTTTGTTTCAATAATATCGTGTTTTCTATTTTTTATAATTTATAAAAGGAAGAAAATTATTTAACTTTAATTATATGACTTTAGTTTACATAAGAATTGACTATATTATTTTATTAACAGATAAAACCCAAAAATGTATTTTTATCGGAAGAAGATTATTTAGAGTAAGACAAATTTTTGGAGAGCTGTCGGAGAGCTTCTTAAGATTCATAAGCTTCATAAGCTCTAATGATAACCCGAAAATGGTTAATAACGTACAAATATCTCTACTTCGCTTGACTTGATTGTACGTTATGCGAAATAAAGACGTTTGTTATATTTAGATTATGAATAAATGTTAGGTTTTACGAATGAGCGGTTTCTATGTGTATATACTTATATGTATATACACATATACATGATGATACTTCCGCTTAAGCGTATTTTGTTCTAACGACGTGTAAGTTTTGTACCAGACATATGTGAGTATGTAATCGAATGATTTTTCATAATAAAACTATGCAGGAAATGCTGTTTTCATGTTAAAGTATCACAATTTTTTCAAAAAAACCTTCACCAACTTAAATAATCTTTATTTCTACTTTAATTCTTTGTAGATTTGTGAAATAATGTATGTTTTCAAAAAGTTAAGTTTTTGTTTAAGTATTTTGAAGTGTTTTTTCTATCATTTTTTTTAATTTTGTACATGCAATTGTTTTAAATCTATTTATTCACTTTATGTTCACTTTTATTAAGTTTAACATCAAAATCAAGAAATAAGGGAACAGTAGGAATGTAGAGTGAAGTTATAAATAATCAAAGCTCTTTGTTTTTGAGAAAATGTCTTTTAATCACTTCTAAATATTATAGCTGACAAAAATATTATGATCTAGGAAACATCATTAGGATTAGTCAATAAAAGCATTCAATTTTCTTTTAAAAAGTCAAGTTAATCGTATCAATTCTCACGATATTCGAGGATAATAACAATAAGAACATCTATGTACATTCAATTAATAGATATATGTATTATGCTGTTAGTCGAGGTGTTAAATTACATGATATTTTTTTACACGCCAGTAATCGCGGAAGAGGAAGGCAGGGAAAGATGAAAAAACGACAGTAGGATTTTCGGGGAAAAGTGTCGGACATGAAAATTCCTAGTTACATTTACATTGTCTATGCTTCATTTTTCTCCGTTTATCGCGTAACTTTCACCAGAAACTTATTTATTCGCTATTTTACAAATTTCGCAGGATTTATTTTCGAGAAAATATTATACATAAATTATACAAGAATAGTCGTTCCACATACAATTCATGCATAATCTAATATATTATTTTTGCTTTCTTTATACCTATACGCTTACACGTATAATCGTGAAATTACGACAGTACACTCTTTAAAGGTGTATGTGCAGCTTCTCGTTTTATCGCGAGCAATATCACTTTTCGCATATTTTAATTAGTCTCTGTAATGCTCACTATTTTCTCTTACGAAGACGTAAGTTCTTCTTGGTAATGAGAAATATTATCGTCACATTTCGTGTCTCCGGAAAGAATATAATGCTTTAATACAGCATTAAGCTTCTCTCTTTCATTTGTCGATTTTTCAATTTCAAAGTGCCGTTGCATCTTTTAAACTTAACTCTCGATATATTTAGAAACTCGCGTACGAAAATGGATCGTGTTTACATAACGGAGCCAACCGCGTGGCAATCGGACTTTGGATTTTTTCATTTTTTATGCTTTTAGATACTTTTTTAACTACATTTTATTGATGTCCCGAAAAATATGAGAACTGAAAGAAAAAGTAATTTGAAAAAATGAAATATCGCGTATGGTCTACTTTTTGTATAAAATGGATACAAGAAATCAAACATAAAAGTTTTCATTTAACAGTTACATATACTTCTTTCTTTTAAATACCCTCACGTCGTCATCCTTTGTAACTTTAAACTATCTTTATCCAATTTTACCGTGCCGATTCCGTCTTTATTTACTTCTCCGGACTGTCGGAAAAAGTCGACTAACGATACTTCGTGTCGTAGCTTTTTTAAAGCAGTTTGATATGTCTGAAATAGCGTTTCCTCGCGGCAAAAAAGTTCGCAAAGCGACGAATGAAAAACTTTCGACTGTAAAATCCTTTGCTTCTCCCCGCGCTGTTTTCTGACCGTAAACTTTTCTCTTTGATCGTTTAACAAACGTCCTCGGGGACCGAACTTTGCCTCTGCAGCATAAAAAGTGTCTCTATCTCTATGTCGTTTAATCAAACCGAACCGATTGACTTTGCGCGAAACGAACAAGCAATATATATTAGAAAAACGATCGTACTACGTCATTGTTATCAAAACATTGTTTCGCTTTGACGTTTTTTAATTCCGTTTGTTAAGAGTTTGTTACATAGGGCTGGACTTTAAGGGTTTGGCTGTATATACGTCGAGGCTCTTTAAATGCTTCTTTCTTGATTTATGTAGTTTTTTTTTTTTCATTAGCAGTAAGCGTACAAGACTGCTGCTCCGCATTTTCGGTTATAAAACGCACTTGGCGGTGACGTTTGTGAAATATCTAACAATCAACATCAACTACTAGTTTTTTCTATATTTATTTAAAAATTACGTAGAATGAACTATGTATCGTTTTTTTCTCTCTTTATTTCTCTCTCCTTTTATAATCACCGTAGTCAATGATCAATATAAATTTAGTCCTGCAACAGATACACAAAAATATCGTTATATACAGGCCGCTTTGGACACTCACATCAATTATTTACACGCGGCAGGAATGCATATAGAAAATGAAGAACTTTACACTTTTGTCCCACTCGGTACAACCCTTTTTCATCATTTTATGCTTTCGCGTAAGAAAATGTTATCCAGCCCTGTGTTACATAGAGGTCTTTGAAAGCGCAGTCATACGCAATGGTCGAAGTGTCACTTTCAGTTTGCTTTTTTATCTGCATACGGTGCATTGCAGCTTCCCACGCGATTTTATAGGATAGCGCAGTGATGTTTAGACTTACTTTACTTTTTATCGAGGCGCCGGGATTTTTATTGACTTGATCGCTCTTACTTTGATAGAGCAGTTATAACCCAGTTCGTTTTACGTTCTTTATTACTGACCTAAGCTCGTTCGAATGATCGGTTGAAGGACAGGTCGAGAGCGAAGCTTAAATGAAATAAAAAAATCGATTAATTCCGATTGCCTTTAAGTGTACGACAATCAATCCTGATCGCGATATTCGCGAACGTGCACACCTGCACCATAGTAGCGGCAGCTTCCACCAACCCCCTCGTCACTCGTGCGTGTACACTTGCCAAAGCTTGCGAGCGCAGCTGCGGTGGCTAAAGCGGATAATCGCACACCGAGTCGCGTCTGCGGCAATGTGATACTTAGACAACGGCTCACTCTTGGGCTCTATGTACGTATATGGTATGCGTTATTGCATGTTACACGTTCGCCGCATTATTCACTGGGCTCATCGCGGATTTTCTACCGTCGCTGCATCGAGTTAGTGTTTGTAAAATAACTTTGTACGATTTATTCTTTTGGCATTTTTGGTTAAAGTTACGGTGTTTTTTTGGTTATAAATTAATTTTTTTTTAATGTGCAGCGGAAAATTTCTTATCAAAAATTTAATATTGAAGTAATAAAAGTTTTAATAAAAATTCTGTGTTGACAAAACGATTATTATACTGTTAATGCTTTTTTAGTCATTTTGATAAGGAATTTTTCCGTACGTAAATGATAGTTTCGTGCAATACCTTGATAAAATTCAAATCTTTTTTCTTAATTACATTAAGTGCAATTTGATGTATAAATGAATCGAGAAAAATGAATGGTTACTGTTTTAACAATGTTTATTTTATTGAGACTAGGAATCGGATTAGTCACTCAGTGAAATTGGCACAGACTTTATTTGTAAGCGTATAAAACGGAGATACTTATATTTTCGAATGAATGCGAGTTGATAGACGAGCTTTTCTGTCACAATCGTCTTAAAATTTCGAAAAGTAACTCTTCTAACTATTTTATAAAATCACTCGTTCTAAACGGAATCGAACAGAATAAAAACGAATATAAAATATCAATATCCTTCGCATTTTCAAAATCTTAAGACAACTGGCCATAGTAAGAAGGAAGTGCGCAGTATAATGAACGCTCGTTTTATGACAAACACACACAGTGGATAAATTGGATTTCACTTACAAATTTATTCGATTCGGACCATTTACAGAAGTTATCGGTAACGTAATCGAAAAATTACGCTCTTACATACAATGCAATCAAGGTGCGACGCAAAGTGATCGAGACTTTTGTGTTCTCTTTTCTCACGTTCTCCTTGTCCCGTTCTAAAATTTACGCGAACAAGTCCTTCTAAACGAGAAAGTCAAACAACATCGCGTCTCTTCACACGTACAATATTTTCTCGTGCTAATACACTCGCACACCCAAAGAACAAATTTGCTATGCCGTGTGGATGAACTACATTATGCTTTATAGCAAGACGAATTGTCCATCACATTTTCAATAATATATATTTATATATATATATCTAATTCCAATTCTCTAGAAATAAAATAGCGCCATTTGTCAATCCAAATACGAAAAGAATTACGGTTTTTTTTCTTTTCTTCTTGAAAAAATAGGTGCAATAGCAACAATCTTTTCAATTCGTCGTTATTTAATCTCATTGCGCACATCAATTTTTCGATTCTTATACTCGTATTTTGCTATACACTCAACAATGCACTATGAGAACAGCACGAAAGTTCGCTTACGGTTCTTACACTTTGTCCTAGAAATCGCAGAAAGGCGAAAAAGTGCCTCAGTTGACATTCGTAAGAGACTTAAAGGTAAAGTACAATCATCTACACCGAATGCCAGTATCATCTTTCTTTTTATTAATCTCAAAGCGAAAGTTACGTTGACGTTGCTCGAGTCACGCATTTAGCAATCGTTTATGATGCATTGGTAGTACAATCACATAATTATAATTCGCATAGTACATACAATCAATTATAGTTTACAGGATGAGAGAAACGCGGGAAAAGGGGTTGAAAAAATCGGAAAGAAGTATTCTATTCATTCATTCACGCTTTTCTCACGTATGAGATAGACTGACTTAAAAATTAATACTTTCCACGTAAACACTCTTAGACACACTCGCAAATACACAGACGCTTAAAGTCTACCTAACTAGAAGGATTGTCTGCTAAGGGTCTTTTTCATTCGGAATTGCTGCCTAAATAATTTTTTTATTTAGTATTTTTTTTTAGAAATAAATGTGAATAGTACTGAGAACAAAATTTTGATTTCTCCTTTATGTACATCAATTCCTTGTGTGAAATGCTTAGTTTTGTACAACAGGAAATGCTTTTGATTTTTAGTAAAAGTAAAAAAATTTGTCATATTAGAATGAAAAAGACCCGCTGGGGTCTCACTAATGACAGGGGAAATATTTCTCTGCATCAACGTGTCACAGTTTCGTTCCAATGGTCTTAATTAAGCGCGATGAACGTCATTCAAGTATTTCTTTCCTGGGTTTTCTGCTTAAATTGACTTAAAATAGTTAGATTGCAAAAAACAATAATATATTTAAAAATACATAATTTGTAAGAAAAAGATCATTAACTTTGAATATTTTTTCTGTAAAGTTCTGAATCAAATAAAGTGTAAAGTGCTTAGAATCTCTTTCGAAAAGTGCTCGAGCAGTTTTTGAATGTTTTGAAAACCTCGAGAATTCTCGTGCTCGATAGGCAGTGAAAAATTACGGAATTATACAAAGTGCAGACAGTCTCTGTCACTATACAAACATATGTTGCTTTGGCACGCGTATACAAACTTTCGTCTATTTGGTTTTTTTCATGTATGCGTATGTTTGACTTTTTGGTTCATTTTCTATGTGATCAGAGTTTTTTTTTTAATTTCAATGATAAATAAACAACTGTATCTTTTTATTATTTTCTTTATTAGTAAAATATCCTATTCGACGTCATAAGAAACGACTGAACTCTTCGCAAAATAAACATTGACTATACGGACATTAGTTTATATCAATAGATGCCAACGTCATCTTTGAAAATACATTTTTCAGTTTCTGAACGTTATGTGCATCCAAATCACATCGTACGTATAGAAATCATGTTTTTGTCATTGTTCGGAGTTTAAAAAATTGAGCTATTTCAAGAAAAATATTTACTCGAATAGAGAGCCTAAACACCATTATTTTATATATTAGATTCAATCGCGTACATTATCATTTCTATTAATCATTTTCGTTCAATTGCACAATGACTTTACCTTAGAGGTACACACTATCAATGCAAATATCCATTTATTTCCTTACAAAGAAGCCTCTTAATCGATCTGGTTCTGTGTTCACTGTTTTTTTCAAAAAAAGCATTTACTACTACTGTCTACTTCCCTTCGCGCTGATTTTTGGCAAGTTTTTACTCATCGCTTCCATGCACGCACTATCTATCTTTATTTCGCTCACACTTACGCATTCACATTGCCATTCATTTAAATATTGTAGTTAAAAGTCAACGATTAGTTACCAGAACACAAGGCACTTAGCTTACACATATTTTTGTTTGTTTAATATATATAATATATCATATCCACTTCAATTTTTTTTTTTTGGTATAGCTCGGTGTCGAAGTAGCCAGTGGGCCGCCAGTTTCGTTTCTCCCCTTTACAATTATATTTGTTTTCTTTGTTTTATAATCTTTTTACCACCTTTGTTTACAATAAATGTGAAAGTTTATTAAGCAAAGATTTTAAGTAAATAGTGAAGAGAAAACGGAGCTGGTGGCTCGGTGAAAAATAATACGCATCAGTCATTCACAATATCCATAGAAGAAAATAGTTATGTATCATCGTACATCGTACATATATACTATGTATGCAATGTTGTAATAATAATATATAATATATTCTTTATATATTCGGTACTTTATCATATATATAATCATTTATAAACGACATTAGATTAATTTTTAATAGATCTGAGTATTAAAACCATTTCTCTTTTTATCATCTTTTATTCTCGTAGTAGTATATTCTAATAGGTTCATTATTTCATTTTTATCGTTTTTTAATTTTTTTCTTCGCGAGGCCCGCGTGATTATTTCACTTTATTTAATTCTCTTTCAATTTGATTCTTTATTTTTTTACTGTATTATTTCACTAATTTATTGTTTTTATTAAAGTTCGGATTTGAAATACTTTTTAGTTTTGCAAGAGACTCAGACACGCTTTTTCATTTTATTCGCTCGTTAAAAGTTTGATTTTTTGCGAGTGGTTTTATTTTTGATTCGCTTTTCTTTGTTAACGCGGACCGTATGGATTTTCAATTTGATTTACATATCATTTTAATGAGATGAAAATATGGTCGATCGATACTAATGTATGGATAAAATGATCATCTCATCGATTTAACTACGAAAACGACACGTTCTTATATTTATTATATATTTTTCATTTCACATTTAATATCTGCTTTTTGTTCAGAGGGATTCCGTTAAAGGAGGAAAAGACTTATGCTTCCTTTAATGAGTCGACATTTTCGCGATAGAAAGGGAACGCGATATTTATCTTTTTTTATACGATTTTTTGCTGCGCTAATTAATAAATAACATCGAGATTACATAGTGTCCAAATCACTTATTCTTTTAATATTTACTCGCCCTCCAATCTCTCTCTACTTTCTGTACATCTTACATAGAGGCATAGAACATACTTTTAGCTCTTGCATCAATACATATTATAAGAATTATATCGCTTCCATAAACACTGTGTATATATTAAATAAAATGGTATGTATGTATACATAATATAATATATAGGTACTAATGTAATATATAATTATAGCTTTAACGTAATACTGATGCGCGAAAGTTTCGCCTTTGCGGCTAAAACTGTACTTTACTGGTCATCGTTATTCCTTCATTTCATTCTTGTATTGTTTGTCGCTTCTTATTTATTTACGCTTTTGTATTTGCACCTCGGTGCTGATTAATCTGTTTTTCAGCATCCCCTGGATTACTTGTTGATTGTTCTTGTTTTTTTCACTTATTACTTCATTATCAAGTCTTTCTGATTAAAGTTTTATGGAGACTTTTAAATTTAACAAAATGTTATACTAGAACTATCAACAAAGATTTTTTAAGGTCTTTACGATTAATTTAACTGATGAACTATAATTATAAATTCAAATAAACGGTAAAATGCGATGATTGCAAAAAAAGGAATTTACTGCTCCACAATTTTTTTTCAAAATGGTGGCAATTTATCTTGCATGATGTTTTAACGATATTTCCGAGGGGCTTATTTGTGTCCTTCTGTTTTTTTGTAACAAAACTTTGGCATCGTACTTAGTCATTATCATTAATGGGCCGCGTAATTACGGTCACAACTCGTTACCATATCGCACTTGAAATTGACTAAAATTTTTTTTAATAGTGTGTCAGTGTTTTAATTATAGAAGACAGTAGAATAGTATTTCGCAAAAAGAAGAGTGGAAAATTGGTGTGTACTTTATAAAGATTCTTGAGAGATTCTAGTTAGTAGAATATGTACAAAGAAAATTTAAAAAATACAAGTGCAATTTTAAAGAAAAGATATTGGAAGAGAATACATTAAAGAAGATAATGCAAGTGTATTGGTTTGATTTAAAGTACGACAAAAAAAAAACTAAAAATTGAAAAAATTGTATGAAACTGCTTTTATAATATAGCCAAAATGTTAATATTAAATTTCTTAAACATTTAACTAATACTGCCAGCTGTAGTTGACGCGTAAAACTACTTCAATCGTTTAAAAAGAACATATTGTCTTTATTGCTTGTCGCATAAATTATTTTTATTAACTTATTATGTAATGACTTTTTAATATCGAGTAATTTAAGATTATTAAGAAAAGGTGAGCAAATTGTTTTAGAAAATTTGATAAAACGCGGTTTACAATTATTGAGACTAATAGGTTTAATTAATAAATAATGACAAAGAAATAATTTGATTGATTGCCCACCTTTCTTTAAAATGTCTCTAAAAATTTAATTCTAAAACACTGACTTTTCCGCAAAGGCAGGAAGATTAGTGATTGTTTTGAGCTAAAGTGATCGAACTAATTATTTTATAAACTTACTAGGGTTAACGATAATTAGGTAAATAGTATTAAGTTCATTATTAATAAGAATTAGAGTCGAGCAGATAGGTGCAAAAGCAACGATAGTGCATTCGCATAGTAATTTATATTGCTATGAAGAATTGCTACGACACTGTACGAGGATAAAGTTACTTCGAGAGCCGTAGATAACAGCTGTTTTTTCGATGTTTGGAAAATTGCATTCATTTACAATGAGAGTGATTTTTAAAATTTAACCACAATTTACAGTTTTTCTAAGTAAAGTAATTATCTTAATCTACAATAATTTTTATTTTTCTTCTGACAAAGATTGTAACAAAAATATACGACCATAAATTGTGCGAAAACGAGACCTTAATTTACATTTTATACAGACAAAATTTTTTATCGAGTGCAGTTTTTGCACTTTGGAAGAATCAAATTTCTAAATATACTATCGAACAATTTACACGTCATCGTCTTAAATGTAAAACTGAATCAAAACTTCAAATACTAATTTTTATTATAGAAAAGTGATTCGCGAACACGCGATTATTCTACAGCTGGCCGATTGTTTATACAGTTTAATCTAGAAAAGCTCTAGTTGATCATTGCTAAATATTAAAAGTTTACATAGAGGATAGATTGACATTCAATGGAAATAGTATAAAGAATCATGCTGTTGTAGAGACAGATAGACATTAAAAGTAGGTAATAGGTATCAAGACGGTAGATTACGATTTATGCACAATAACCCATACAGTAATCTTTACTCGATTCGTTTGCGTTGATTCTTCAACGAATTATTTTCTTTATAATGCAAGAATTTCCTTACGGAGTTGTACCAACATACTTTGTAGGTTTGATGATTTCATGATGTCGCAAAATGATGGTTTGTTTTTTAATGTGCGCTTTCTCTTTGTGCTGTAAGAAAATAGTCAAGGTCTTTGTGAATCAATGACTCTGAGATTATGAATACTGATTGTTGGTTATGATCAGGATACCGAAATTTCAGTTCCCTTTTAAGTTAGAAGTAAATAATTATAACAGTTATCAGTGTCCTTGAAATTGTTGTATTTTGTAAAACTGTTTCAAGGTTTCGTACAAAATTCGAGTTTAGAAAAACATTGAAATTTGTTACAGAAAATTCCTTAACTAGATTTTGATCAACTCTCAAGAACACGCAATTTAATTTTGATTCATACGCAGTTTTTGTCGCGGAAACGATTTTTTGCCTTTCATTTTGAAAAGATCGATGTCAACAATCCGTATGTGCTTTGTTTTATTAATTTAATATGGCAGTTGTATCATCGGTACAACTCTCATTGTGTATTTAAATGGCACGGGTTCGCCTTATATACAAATACACGTATGTAATATCATCATACCACATACCATTTAAGTTTAAATACATCACATATTTATTAATTTGTTCAATATATATAATATTTTTCATATATATTTTTTTCTGTGACGTGGAGGGACTGATTTGTACAATTCATGCATAATATCTTCGTTATTTGCTTCATTGCTTCGTTACTGAACCTCCGCTTTTTTACGCTATTACACAAATACTTTATATCTTTTGTAAATTCGAGCGAACGCAGCCTCCAGCGCATTTTCTTAACTTTATTTTCTTAAATTCGAATATTTCGTACGTACACAAGTATTTCTTCTTTATCGAGGAACGCCATAAAAATGTCTAAATATTTTGTAGTGTAGAGGAACTCATTTTGAAATATTTTATTTAACCCTTCTTTTAAGTATTTCAAAGAGAATTATTTAAATTTTATAACATGATCTTATTGGAAAATGCGCGCTATTCAGTTGGCTACTTCCAAGTTTTGGAAAAAGAAGAAAGACTTGTTTGGTAGTTTTAAGATTATGTCGCTTGATATTACATTTTTAATCGTACATCCGCAAGAAACTTTGTTTCTGAAACAATTAGTATTGTCCTCAAATGATATGTCCGCTAAATTTCATTTCATCTTTGACTCTGCCCATTCGACCCCGAGCTTTTGGTCGGAACATCTAACAATTTACGATTAATATACTTAAAAGGAATTAACTTTTCTCGGAAATTTGCAATTTTCCCCGAGCCCGAGCGCAAGAACACTATTCGTTTTACACGTAGCGCTGGAGATTGGCGCTTCCTCGTTTTAATCCCCAAATTTGTCCGGATTTTATAAATATCTTCTCTTGTAATTCTTTCATTCAAAAGTAATAGGTCTCGGAGAGTACTTTATTTTTTTAACTAGATCAAAGGCATGACAACTGAGTTTTTATTTTACAGGTGAACACGCGAGACAATTTCAGGCGTCTGTAAAAGTGTTTTTATCTTCTTTTGATATGATTATAGAACTTATTCAGTAGCAGTTAGTTTCTTTGATCGCGATTGTTTACAACCCCGTAAACGCGCAATATAGACCTATGGCACATTTAACATTACATCGAGAATTCAATCACACTCTATATCAACGTTTTCGGTTGCACTTCTTTAATATTTCATTGTTACTTTAAACCACTCAATTTTGTCAAATTGTTTTCCTCGTATTATGCACAGTCTGATTAAGTATTTTGTTCTTTTCTCTTTGATGTATCTTTGTCTTTGTTATATTTGGCTGGACGTTTGATTTTCATTTTTATAGGTGGCGGTCTTTCAGTAGGTTTTGAACAATTAACGAAGAAATTAAAGAAAAGTTTATAGAACATAAGTCACTGAAAAGAGGAAAATATTTTAGTGTTGTCATAATAGTTAATCTGAAATTATTTAATTGATGAATTTGATTTGAAGAGAATTTAATTTTTATGTTTCTAAATATTTAGAAATTGCGAGAAGATAAAGCATCTATGTAGGCTGAAAGATTTAAAAAGAAAATTTATGTTTGTCAGACTTATATTTAAAAAAGTTAAAAAAGTACGAAAATTTAAGTGCAAAATTTTAGTAATATAGAGTGAGTTAAGATATCGATGTGTAAGACAAACTTGTCTTATTAAAATTGAACTTTAACATGTATAATCTAAAATGAATAAATAATAGTTCCAAATAATAAAAATAAACTATAATAATGTAAAACATAATATATAATGATTCATCTTGTCCGAGTTGTATATAATACGCAGGCATTATTATTTTAATGATGAGTGAAAAAGCTGAATAGTAAAAAAAAAAAATGCGGCGGAGAGCAAATAACAAAAATATGATAAAGCAAATACCCTGTTAAGAGAAAAGAAGATATATATATATATCTATTTGTTAGACTAGAAAATTGTCGTTGCAAGAGTAGGTTAGCCTGCTTGTAGGCTGTCCAGTAAGAGGTATATAAAGGAATCAAGCTGAGCCACTATAATCTAGCTACGCGCAGTTTGCAATAATAGTTGGATTTTTCTTAATTTTCCTTAGTGCTTCTTTTTTTAAAATAACATGAACACTATAGAATCTATCTAATTAGAGCGAAATCCGTGTAGTAGCCTTTAATGAACACAAACATTCGCGTGCTCTCTCGAATATGTACAGTCATGTACATGTGTTATGTACACATAATCGATTTTCAATTTAGTTTCTTATGATCTTCCGTTTTGATTTTTCGTACTCTTAATGACGGATTCAATGTACTTTGTTAAGAGGATTCATAAAATTATTTTTGATGACTTTAACTTTGTAAAATACAATCTTATTCTATAGATATAAATATTTAAGTTGCTTAATTTCGAGGAAAACTGCTGAATTTCTATTTTCTATGTATATTTTTAATCGATCGTAGTTAAAAAAATAAGATTGTATTTTAGAAAGTCGATATTAATAATTCTTTTCTGTTTTGTTTACTATTCAAAATTTTTTGCTTGTTCAATATGCAAATAATATACTCTATGTATATCTGTATATATCGAGTTTTTTTTATTTCATTAATTACGCGTTCGATTCTTTTATTATATTCTTAACTCAGTGGGATACGTGTCTTATTAAACTTGAACAATGCTTCATTTTTCAAAGAACTCACGGTTTGAATAATAAATTATTTTTAAAATTACATCAATGTTTCGTTCTATACACATATACATTAGATATTTATATTACATATATAATATATTTATATATATTAAATAATTTTAATTGAAAATCATTTATGCGTCAAGGTTCTATAAGTCGGATAATTAAAAATTGAAAGGACCTTCAACAATTTTGTCGTTATTTCAAGTGCCTTAGAGACTCTTGAAAAACCATAACATGAAGAATCAACTAAAATATATATATATGTATACATATATCTAGAAGAGTAAGTGCAACAAGTGGGTTCCACGTACCGAGGAGCCATTGATCACTTTGAACCAGGCAACTGAAATATTTTCATTAGCCGGCATTTATAAATACAGTAGAACGCAGTAAAGCACCATACGATCATTAAGTCTAAATTAATCTCATTTCTTGCTAAATTCTCTAAATCGATTTCTGTTCCGACATTGTGACTTTTCTTTAGCGCGTATTCTTTAACTTTGGTCGAACATTAAACATGCTACATGTACACATGTACACATGCTACATGTACATATACAATTAAGTACGAAATTTCGGTCGCTAGGTTCGTTGGACTCTTAGGCCGAAAATAAAGTGAATATAGTAAGTATGAAAAAAAAGAAACAATAAAGAAAAAAAACTTTTAAACCTAAGTAGTGTGCACAGAGTGCAAGAAAGACGCAACAGGTAACAGCGATGTCTTTACGTGGCACAATTGTCGGGCAATAACCTCGCATGCAAGAATAAGAAGGACGTATTGTTTTATTTTCGACTTTTCCTCTCATAATTTCTTTCACTTTTGTCTATAGGCATCTGTTGATTTTATGCGTAGTTATGATCGTGCGATCAATCAGGGATCTTTAAGTAAGGGTTCTTTAAATTTTAATAATTTTGTTAAGCCACTTTTGTCGATGAACCCGGAGCCTTCGCGATTCAAGCTTAATAACTTTGTATATTTTTATTTAATAATTTTCATTTCTCTCTTGATTTTTAGGATTCTTTTTAAACGCGACTTCACTTCATTTTATTTATATTTTACACGCGCTTTTTCCCGTTTTTAAGATTACGAATATGGGATTCAATTACCGGTCTTTGAGAGAATAATTCTAATTGTTTAAAATAATTTAAATAAAAATACTACTATGCAATCGATCGCCGTATAACTATTATAGACGAAGACGTTTATCTAGAGCACCCTCTTTATCATCATTATCTATCTCAATGAAAAATATCGTTTAAACAAAATCTTAAAAAAAGTTAAAAACTCTTTGGATCAGTGCCTTGGACTGATAAACAAAAGTAATTCATTATAAATATGTTAATACATCTAATCGTAAAAATTATGTATAATATTCAATCTTTCATTACTTTGCAGTAATTCTCTCATTTTAGGCTAAGTCATTTGTTTAGGCTTCCTCCTCAGCATTTTAAGAACCAGAAAAGCTCTTAGAAGCCATTGTTGGGAGTTAACATTTAACATTAAATTAGCTAAACACGCGATTAACGAGTGAACAGCCTTCGTTAAGGTATTTTAAGTGTCGCCGTAATGCGAATCTCATCCTATGGCGGTCGAATCCTCGGTGGATTGTGCCACACGTGGTTTGTTGGAACGTCACAATTTGTTGGGATTATTTGGTTTTGCTGCTGATGTTGATGCTGATGCTGTTGCTGTTGATAATTTTGCGTGTGCATCATCATATGGTTTTGTTGGTGATGATGATTTTGAATATCCACATTATTTGTTGGAGTTTGTTGTTGATTTTGAGGAGTCTGAATATATTGAATGTTGCTTTGAAGTGGTTTCGGTTGTTGCTGCTGTTGCTGCAGTTGAAGTTGTAGCTGCTTCTTAGACTCCTGCACCGTTGAATCGGGTGAAGGAATTGGACGATGAGATTTCATATGAGCACTTCTGCTTTTCACTTTGTTGAAAACTCTGTGCAGAGCAAAAAATACATCGGTTCATAAAAAATGTAATCTTAGTTTTAAAAACAAAATAATGTATGGTACTTCTATTTTAGAAACATTGCAGACTCATCGAACTTATAAAAATTGAAATGCCATTTCTATATCTGATTTCATTTGACTTTATTAAATATAATCGTGCAATGTGAATGTATTTAAAATATAGGTGACTATTGACGAACATAAACATGCTTGTCAAATGTTAATTTTTTTAATATATAAACTGTTTTAGTATATGTAGTAATTCGTTATTTAACAAATTCAAATGGTGAAGTGACATTTTATTCTTTGGTATGTTTGTGAGGTGTTAGATTTGAGTTAACAAATACAAATGAAGAAAATATATTTAATTGTGAAATAAAAAAATAATGAAATAATAAACTGATTTTACATGTAATTAAGCCAAGCAATAACAAACACATATCTTGACGGGAATCAATAAAGTCTAAAAAAATTGAATTGAATAGATCTAGATTTTGAATATTTGCTATTACAAAAATGCACATTCGTTTTATATTTGATTGAAAGTGGTGTTTATTAATATACTACTTTAATTTTTGCTGACGGTGAAATAACCTTGCACATTTTAACCGTTTTAACATAATATAAAGTAAACGTGAATGTTTGTTTCATACAAAATGAATTTTCAGTGTTTTAATTATTAAACCTGTAAAATGTATTATTTCAAGTCTTGTGAATATTGTAATGCAATATTAATGTTAAACAATGAAAAACATAACTGTAAATAAAAAAAATGTGTTATATTATTATTAAAACAATTAAATAAGGTGTATTCAGATACCAATCAATAATAAATTTAATAAATTTCTATACATAAGCAAAAATCAACAAAATCAACAAAAAATAAATAATTAAAGGAACCACTACTGATTAACAATCTTTTCTCTATCTCTCGTATCTTTTATCGTCTCTTTTTCCTTTCCTCTTTTAAAAGTGCAAACATTTGTTTTAAGAATTGCTTCACCAATCACCGCTAAATTACGTGTGCGCTCATTTGTATATATATACCTGCATATATATATATATACTGATAAACGGACGAATTAAGATTAGAGATTTAGAGACTTACTTCCCGCAAATCTTGCAGGGGTAGTGAAGTGGGGTGGGCGCGGGTAGTTGTTGCTCGGTACTAGTGTGAGTTTGTGAGTTGGTGTGCTCGACGGGGGCGACGTAGCCGGCGGCACCACCGGCAGCTTTGCCGGTGCAGCCGGGGCCACTGGCCAATCGGGCGCTTCCGGCCTTCGTTACTGTTACGCTCCCGCTAAAGCTCTGGATAACACAAAGAAAACACAAAGCCAAAATAAACAACAAACACAACACAAACCTTGCTTTCGCTAAAGCTCATCTTTTTTTGTCGCCTCGTGTGAACGACTGTCCTTAAATGAATTGCTAGTTCATGGTTTTTGGTACAAATAAGTAACTCTGGTAATGATAATGTTAGTAAAAATATATAGTGCCAAGGCATGATAATTATGTAAATAAAAATAAAAAAGGTATGCATGCATATATTAAGAAAAAAGGAGCAGTCTAAGTGATAAATATGAAGCACGTTTATAGAGACGGATTTCAACACAATGATTAGATATATATATATATACATATATATATTTATACATGCGACACTTAACAAAAATATAATGTGATTTGTTATATGTGTAAGTTTAGTGTTATCAGAATACTTATGCACAAATTTCTCAATCTTCAATTTTGCTATGTTGATCATTTTTACGTTAATATGATATTGTGTTGTTGCGATAAAAATTCGATGATTAATCTGTATTCTATTATAATAATGATTAATATTCAATGTACTTACATCTTGACAATCGTAGGCGAAAAGTCGTAACTCTCCTTCGCTAGTTGTTAAAGTGGCAGAGGTTTCTTTTTCATTCGTCGTCTGCATCTATGTAAAGTAAGGCGTTAAATAAAAGGACTACTATTTTCTGCACTAAATAGAAATTCGAATGCTTTTTTATGAATTAATTTTTTGTGTCATACCAAAGTTCGATGGAGAATAGACTTTCCGTCGCTGAAATCAAGTTCCGAAATTGCATCATGTAGCTCTTTCGTGTCCTTGGAGTCGAAAAAGTTTTCGGTCTTAATTTTGGGTTTGCCAAATTGAAGCCGCAACCGCTTGTACTCTTCAGGGCAGAGTCGCTTCCATAGATAGTAAAATTGCACGCATTGTCTCGTGCTCTTACTACCAATCTCACGCGATATCGCTAAGAAGTCTTTGTTGTACTTTAACAAGCTCTGGTAAAACAGATCCATTTCATAGGACGTCCAACGATCAGACTCTTGGACTTCGTAGTTTCGCAGCGGATGGTCCAATGATAGCGCTGAAGTTGGTCGCATCAGATTGAGCATTGCTTCCTAAACAAATAAATTATTTTTACATTTATAATAACGATAAATAATTTGAATTTTTTACATATTTCATTGAACTGATACTAACTCGAATATTGCCTCTACACATGTGTAAAAGATGAAGGGCATATTCTTTATTTCTTCCACCGCCTGGGACAGCAGCACAACAAGCGAATTGTAGATACATTTCCACTAGAAATACAAATTCAGTCGTGAATTTGTGAATGATTATGTTTTTCGAAAGAAATGATTTTAAATAGGTATATTAATAAACAATAAACTAACTTTCAGTCTCAGTAAGGGCACTATCAATGCCGGGATCCCAGAGGAGATGATCCATCTCGGGTTCCACAGCCAATCTATCTTGTTCTCTTTGGACCACTTGCGGTATTGCTGCCTGATAACGGGTTCCTATATTGATTCTCGGGGGCGGTCCGTCGTTGCCTTGTGAGTCATCTGAGCAAAATTCTATGGAATCCCGCTCATTGTGATGCAGTCTAGCGTACAGACCCGATCCAGGTCTTGAAGGATCAAGAATCGGTGGCGGCGTGTAACTGCTATCCCAATGTCGATCACAAGCACGACGAAGCCTCGATGGGTACGAATACGAACCGTTCATTGCAGGGCAACTTCCAAATTGTGGAAAATCTAGTCGTGGTCGCTTTTTCTGGTGGCGCGCAGGACTGCCTCCTGTGGCTATTGGCACATTACTCGGACTGAGGAATACATCCTCATCCAAGATTTCTTCTTCTTTAATTTGGTCAATTGGCACTGGTAGGCAATTTGTAGGAGCCTTGTGCTTCAAATTGGGTTTTGACGTTTGAGTAGTCTGAATGAGAAATTTGGCTGGGTTTATGGCTTGCTGCAATTATTGTTAAATTATTATGATATATCACATGTAGGATTAATTTTAGTGATTTAAATGGGAGAAATTAAAGTTTACCTGATGAACAGGAGTTTGTTGATATATTTGGTTTTGCATATTTATCATCTGTCCGTTAACTACGTTAGTGTTAACATTTACATTAACGTTTCCCGGTTCCATCTTTGGTAAACCCAGATAAATGTCCTTTCTAAAAGCCAAAGCTGGACTCAGTGCACCCGCTTGTACGTAAAGGTTTGTCTTCTGCAGTCCAGCTGTCTGTATAAGTTTGAACTCTCCATTGTTATCAACAACGAGACCTGCAACGCCTCCGTTACCTAGGCCGAAGTCTACTAGATTCTGGTTTGTAATTAATTTATAACGCTGGAATTCAAATTTCCGTCTTCCAGCACCAAAATCTTTCGGACTCGATGACAGCAGAGGATCTTCGGAATTGGGCATCATCTGATTCTGGAGCGTGTGATGTGGAGACATCGGGAAGCTCGTGGTAGTGAAGGTGCCCGGTCCGGGTGATGAGACCGACGAGGGCGGCAGCGAGGAAAGTGGTGAGGGTGCCGGAGTTGCCGACAGTGGACTCGGAAGCGGAGAGTGAGGATTTGGGCAACCGGGACCGTAGAGGTCAGCTCCGTCCGTGTCGGTCTCGTCGGGCAAGACCTCGCTGAGAGCTTCCTCGATGGCTGCCGCCGACGACATGCTCGTACTGTAAAACGCGGCGGACAGCGGCGAGGATACCGAGTGCACCGCGTCACTGTCCTCTTGAGGACTTAGCAACGGTAGGCTGCCACTGAGGAGGCCTTCCTGACTGGCTGGTGGCGTTGGGTAAGTAAAACTCGGGCTGTCGTGTCGAGTGAGAGGCGACGGCAAGGGTGACTGACTTGGCAGATTGTGGGAGCCGTCGTTGTAGTTGGCTCCGTAGGTGCTAAACTCAGCAAGAGAGTCCGGTAAGGGCGAGTTGACTAGGGCCTGGAGATCCGGGTTGACTGTGTGCTGGGAGGAGAAACGTTCCTCGAGATTGATGTCTTGCAGGGCATCATTGGCTGCTTGATCTTGCATTAGACTTGATGCCTGAAACTAAAATATTTGCGCGTATTTTTTAACCATCTAAGTTTTAATTTTGTTAAGAGTATTATTTAATTTGTTTGCGTAATTCAAAATTGACATTCAAACTTGTTATAAAATTTAAAAAAAGTACCCGAGTAAGATGAATCAGGGCAAAATGAATTGCGCATACGTCTTGGTTTATCTCGTATTTCTTATTAAATTTTTAATGCAAAGTATTAAAAATCCTTGAGAGGTTGAAAGTGTAAAGTTACGTTAATTTGAAGCGCCAAAGCACCAGCTACTTCGCTTATTACCCTTATTACAAGCTTACTCAGCCGCTTACGGGTACGCATTTAAGTTCTCAATGTAATTGAAATTAAAACGTTTTCAACGCTTGACTCGAGGAATACATAATGAGGCAGCCAGCTCGTTCTCGGTAATCAGCCCTCAAAGGATCGGCCCTCGGAGCATCGCGTCTTATTAATACTCAAGAACCGAGACATGCTAATTCGCTTGCGTTTTTCGCAATGGTCTCTTGCTTGTTACTTTGCTTAATGCTCGGCAAGAATCGCAGGTAAAACGGAAAGACACTGTAATTTTTGCTTTCCGTCCTTTTTATAAATTCGAGGACCCATAGGCTTAAGCTCATATATTATTTATGACTGAATCTGGCTGTGAAGTTCTACAGACGGTCGGGCCGACTCTCGCGAGGACGATTATGTTAATGAATATGAAGAGGCAGACGGGACATGTAGATGAAAACCAACTCTTTTAGAAGAAAACCTTTGAGAGAAACCTCGAGAGCGAATGCAAAAGTATATCCATCTTTTATGTGTATTTGCGCTTACACGCGCAATTCTACGAGATTAGTAGACATGCAAATCTGGCTTTCTCTTTCCTCTACGTTTTTGACCAAAAGAGAATTTGTTATAAAAGAATACTTAAAAATTGTGAAAGCTAAAAAAATGTTTCTTCAAAGTCTGTTCTTTAAAGAGGATTGTTCTTACTGAAAATTCAAATTTCTTCTCTAACTTATACTGTATATATTTTAATAATTTATTTTTCAAGTAAAAGAGCATCACATTTTTTTATTTTCTTACATAAAGAATAACACATCCAACTAAAAGTAGCTTACTTGTATAGCATCAAGTTGCGTGGCATGAAGTAAGACGCTGTCCGGTACCGAAGTGACTTGTTGGAATACCTCGTCCTGCAAGCTGGGACTGAAGTAGCCACCGTCCTCTGGGTAGCCGGTCATAGTAAAATTGTCGGTAACTGCGGCCTGTTGCTGTTGCTGCTGGGAATTAACCTGTTGCTGCTGAGCATTTTGCTGCTGCTGCTGTTGTTGTGAAACCTGTGTATTGTTTGGCACTGCCGTTGTTTGATAGGTCAATTGAACCCGCTGGCCGGGGTCTGAAGTGGCCCTCTTCACTGCCATCTTCGTCGTACCCTGCAAAGTTCAAGCGTTCATTCTTTATCGGCGAATAATTTGATCAATTATTAGATTGGTTTCTTGAAAGTATAAAGCATGGCATTATTATTGTGTAAAACAGGAAATACAATTACGAAAATTTATTTTCCGTTGCAAATAATTTTCAAGCAAACACTTAAATTTTGAACCTAATTTTTTCATTTAATTATCGATTAAAACCTTAATTACCTTGAGGATCATGTCAGCGAGGGCTTGAGCCTGAGCTTGCGTCTGGGCCTCCTGCAGCTGCTTCTGCACGGAGTTGGTGTGTCCGGCGATGGTGACATTAGGCTGTCTGAAGTGTTCGCCGTCTGACATACGTCGGACCTTCTCTCCGGCGGCGAGCGGCGGCGGCGCGGGCACGGCGAAGTTCAGCTTCCCGACGATCGGCTGCTGCTGCTGCTGTTGCTGCTGCTGCTGATTGTCGGTCGAAGTGGAGGTGGTCGTTGTGGACTGACTCGTGAAGGTAGTGACGGTCGTCCGCTGCTGCTGTTGCTGCTGCTGCGGCTGCACCGCATTGGGATCCGTTGCTGCAATGAAATTCGCTTGATGTTGCAAGAACGATAAGTGGATGAATGAACATTTTGATGATTTTTGTTGTTAGCTTATAAATAGAATTATATTAGGTTAGTGATAGATCAGAATGCAAAGTCATTTATTTTTCACCGGCAGAGTAAGTTATAACTTTTCTAATAATAAAGTAGAAAAGGCAGTTAATTACACGGAACTTTCATTGCTTCGTTAGCATATACAGGCTGCTTATTAATCAGCGAAACTCTTAGCTACTTCAAAGTCTGATTTTTCTTTTTAAATCACTATACGCCGCGTCCCCAGCTACACTTTCAACTTTCCTGCAAGCTACTTCGCATTTATCGCGACTCCTTTACTCGGGCAGCGGCAGCGGCGGGCACTCAATATCTAAACATGAATTAAAAAATAAAAAAAAAAAAAGTAAAAGATGGAGAAAATTCAAAGAGAGCGAGCAGACTGGCGCACTGCCGCCGCTTTGCAATTTCCAGCAGACTTGCTTGGTCATTGAAACGAGCGAAACGTCACGATGAGCGGTCCGATACGATGAATGGTCCCCTCTCGTTTATTTTTCAATCACGGCTCCGGGCCGAGAGGGAGAGGGAAAAATATTCAATCAGAGAGCGCGAGAGCAAATATTTGAAGCGGCCGCCGAGAGAAGTAAGGACAGATGGGATAAATAAATTGATATGTCGGAATAAATAGCGAGGCTTTTTTGAGGAGGGAGAGAGACACAGAGGGAGCTGGATTCGCCGGAAAAACGCGCGATGCGTTAACGCGCGAGTGCCGGAACTGCGAGTGGACGGGGCATTGTGTAGTTCTTATGCGTCATTTCACAGCGCTTCGAAATTCAGCGCAGCGGATCATGATTTTCGACGATTCGGGGCGCGCGGAGCTTTGCCGACTCGCCGAGTAATTCTCAGAGTTATGTGCGCGTAAAACAAATTACGGGAAGTGCGACGCGGCGAGTTGAACGGAGAATTTTTTTTCCGATTCCGCGTGACGATACCTTTTTTTTTCTCCTTTTAAGTTTCCATTTCCTTAATTGATTGCGTTGCGCACTGAATTTATATTTGTAAGTGCCGTCATGCGAGCGGATCAATATTCTACTGGGTAAAGCGAAATACGCGAGAGTGCTTTGTTTATACGAAAAGTATCGCAATTGATATATATATACTTTATTCGATGAAAAATAGCTTTAAAATAGTATGATTGAAACAGCTTCCGCTGTAAATAAATCAACGGCTCTATATTAAGCAGTCGATAATTTCACGCGAGTGCGAGAAGATATAGAGTAACAAAGGCGAGATATCGAGCGCAAGTAATATATTGATCTAAAGCAGGTATACGAAACCGAGGAAACTTGCAGGATCATGGGAGGGAATCTACCGAACTTGAGAATCCAATCAAAGTTCAATTTATTCCGTCGTATCTATTCTTTCAATGTCTCGGCGCAAGACACGTGTGTGTCCTTTCATCTCGAGCGAGCGCTCGAGCGAGCGCGAACGGCGCAGCGGCGGCGGGACGCGCGGCAACACGGCGGCACATATAATACACGATTGATTCAGACTGCAACGATCTGACGAAATGCCAACGCCGGGGGAGAGAGAGAGAGACGCGTGCAGTCGCGAAAATCGCAGAGGATTTTCAGGCGAGCAAAGAAAAAAGGAAGGGAGGGAAAGAGGAGGCGGATGGAACCGGCAGTCTCCCCCGGGGCACTACTCGTAAATATTCCGTCGTCGTAAATTTCCCTTCGATGCTTACGTAGCAAAACTACATGTGCGCGCTTCTGCTGCGGAGCGCGGCGGGAGGGAGGGAGAGAGAGAGAGAGAGAGAGAGAGGAAACTACTGGCTGAAAATTCGCTTTAATATTTATATTGCTGAAAAAATATATGTACGATGTAATCTATGATTTACAGCGTGCCAGGATATTTTTCTCGCGCGGCGTTGGCAAAATAATATTAAATGAATTCGTCGACGTTTATATAACGGTAGTGAAAATTATCGCGTATTTTCGATTATTGATGCGTAGAATAATTATTTAAACGGAATTCCGTTTTATGTAATAAAACGTAAAACGATTAAATATTGATAGCTTTTAATCGAAAAATATAAACGTTTGCAAGCGCAAAAGTAATTCGGTTTTTTCCCGATATTAGTAAGTTAAGTACCATAAAAGTTCCAATTAAGGTGACTAATTGGCCAGTTTTTCGAGAATTATCAAGGTAATATTTCAGAGGAGCAACATTCAGCCGGAATCCTAAGAGTAGCAAAATCCATTTCGACCGCATCTGGCCGTTTATTACGGGCGACCGTTCGGCCCTTCGGTTTTATCGGCAATAATAAAGCGCCAGCGTAGCTCTCTGCTCTCTCCCCCTTTCAAATCCTTTGAGAAGATCTCTCTCTCTCTCCCTCCGCGCGCGGGAGGGCGATTCTCGCGTCGATTGCCGCTTCCAACCCCTTCGCTCGGAGAGAGCTGCGGTCGCGCGTATTTTCTTTCTTCTTTTTTTTTTGTTCCTATTATATTATTTTGAAACTCGAATTTTCCAATAACACGCCTTTGACGCGAAAGCGTCCGCCGGGGTTATATAAGCCGCGCCAGGCGCCGGGGCAAGCTTTAGCTAGACGCGAATTGGGATTTTTACAAATTGGCAATCACCCGGGCTGCCCGGGCAAATTGCTTTCTCAAAGCCGTGGCTAATACGCGCTCTCGCGCCCGGCGCAGCTCGTCAAGCGAATGAGCGTGCGGTCACGTTTGCCGCCCCCAGCCACCCCCGTCCAGGTTGCCGCCGCCGCCGTCGGAGCTTGCCCGGTCATTAAACGAATTGAAAAGTGCAGGAAAAAAGGCTACGTGCTCCTCTAATTGCCGCAAGATTTTTATACCCGCCTGCCTGCACCCCCCCTCCATTTCTGCCCAGGTGAAAGAGCTCAGGAATGGCCGACCTCGGGGATAAACTTGCTCGGCGCTTTTTTTTTTTTTTTTGCGGTTTAAAGACTTAGAAAATAGCTGGCTATTTTCGAGAGCTTTCTACTCCCGGGGCTAATTAGTATTTCTAGTGCTTATTTCAGCCGATTCTTATTCAATTATTTTGGATGTTTTATAAATATACATTTGAGCAAGTTTAATTTCGCAACGGATTATAATCGGATATTTTATTAAATAGATGCCGCTATTCCCGTTTAATCAAGTTTGTTTAATTAATCCGGGTTTAATTACATTAACAGATTGTACAATGAAAATCTATTACATTGAATATATCAGTATCTTTGAAAATTCAATTTAATACCGGACCTTTTGTCTACATTTTCCTCGAATTACAACAAAGCAGCTTGTTAAAAGTACTAATTAAATAAGCAAAACGAGCCGAAAGCAGCGGCGCAAAGCGCAGCGCCGCCCCTATAATCTGCCGCGCTTAAAAAAGCGTAATCAGCGATAAATAAGGATGATTGACGTTCAACGCGGAAGCGGCAGATTCGAGATTTGCCGGGGCGCCGACGCGAGCTCCGATGGATCGAATCCATAATAATGGTCGCGAATCATAATGGCCGGGGCTCTCGAATGTACGCGCGCTCGTGCAAAAACACAAAATCGGCGCTCTCAACTCGTGTATATACAGCAGCCAAGCTCATTGTTATAGCGACGACGCTATTTCGGAGCTTAATTTCTAGTACGTGCCGAGCAATCTTGCAAGAGGATATCCAGTACGGTTTATCGCAGTTTCCGCGCCTTTACGAGATTGTTTTATTCAGCTAGATTTTCCGGGATTCCGGCCGTGCTTTCGGGGACTATAGTCGATGAGATCGCGGGACGCGACGTCAATTAACTGCGAGATCGAGTACGAGAAAGGTGAATGATTAACTTGGGAAGATCCGCGAATCGTCGTGCAAAAAGAGAGGAGCATCCGCGCGAGGCGCCTGCATCTGGCATTAAAATTCCGTTTCGCGAGCGCATCTATATTTCGACTCGACGCAAAGGGCCTTCGCTATATAAATTATGAATTTGCGAAAGAAGGGACAATGCCGTACAGTCGAAACGGCAGCCCGAGATTCGAGTCGTATAAGAAGCTCAAGCGGAAAGAGGCGGCGCGCGAGTCATCCTTTCATCTATTTCGCAAAGGCCTCCCTTTTACCGTTCGCTCGAGCTTTATATCTCGCCGTGGCTTTCTCTCTCTCTCTCTCTCTCTTTCTCTCTCTGTCTCTGTTGCGAGCGACGGAGGATGAAATCGCGCATAAATCGCTAACGACGCGCAGTTTTGTTACAAGCGGCCGCGCTCGCGATTCACTGGGTTTCGGCCGAGCGCTTTGATTTATCGGCCCGACGTGGACAATGCGAGAAATATTCTGGCGTGCACGCTCGATAAATTATTGCTGGAACTCGCCCAGGTCAACGTTTTCTTTTTTAGAGCCTCCCCGCGCGTCCCGCCCCAAGCCCGCCGGGCCGGGCTTTCTATTTTCCACAGATCCGTTTATATGGCCCGGCGACGATGTATGTGAGAGAAGGCGAGAGAGAGAGAGGGAGAGAGAGAGAGAGGGCGTTAGAAAGTTCTGAGGGGAGATTTAACTTTGCGATTTTTAAGCTTTTCGCGTGTGATCAGCGAGCGTTGGCTTAATATTTCTTGCCTCTGACTGGCCGGGAAATGGATGTGTATTGATCTTGAGGGAGATTCGGTTTTCATGGCTTTTCACCCTTGCCGCTCGCGACTTTTTTCTATCCAGATGATATTTATGATATTCTTTTGTTCGCGGACTCGGCTATCCTTTTATTTCGGAGGAGAAATGCTTCGCGGAATTGACAATTTCTTTGCGCCCTTTCATATAATTTCGCGCTTGAATGTTATCATTTTAAAGCTTTCCTCCAATTACACATAAATATTCGGATTAAGCGTTGGCGAAAATTATTCTTTTTGTTTCATGTTCGTAGCTTCTGCAGCTTTGTTAATTAAAACGAAAATGACTAAATTGAAATATGCTAATTAAATTCCTTTGTGCAATTTCGGTATTTACACACGTAAGTATGTCCCTTTTAAAACATTAGTAAACGTGAATATAATATAATGTATAATAATATTTGATTTTTGGTCTAATGATATTAGGTAATATGTTTTAATCTCAAATTTCAAAGAAAAAATGTATAAAATTAATTATTTGTAGATGAGTTAAAAAGGATACATTTAAGTGTGCAAATTCCCCTTAAGGTAGCTACTTAGTGACTGATAATTTTACTTGTTAATTGAAGTTCTTTAATAATCCTGTATTACGAGACTTGGTTTTCGAAAATGAATAAATTTAATAAAATTATTATCTACCTTAATTAAAGATAAAAAGCTGAAACATCGTGTCTTACCTGTTGTTCTCTTTTGAATGATTTTCTCTTCAATAAGGGCTCGGACACTGACAGAAGCCGTTTGCAGCGGAGGCCCAACGACTTCCTTCTTTTCACTCTTTTTATTCTCAGCATCCTATAAAAGAAAATAGAGCGAAGGTGAAATTGAAATTCCTTTTTCTTCCTCTAAAAAACTGAATAAAAGCTCGTCTAAAAAAAAAAACAAAAAGCGTAAGCTCGCTTTGAAAACTGCGCTAAATTTAATTAGCCGAAATATTCGCCAGCGCCCGAGAGAGAGAGAGCTAGATGAAAAGTAGCTGCGGGAGTCGTTAGCTAAAAATTAAAGCACTCGAGATATCCGTCGAAATATTTAATCCCAAATTAAACGCGGCGGCCGAAACTCGCGCCAGGCATGAGGGCCCATAAATTTAATTACAGTGCGTTCGAGCTCGGGGTGGGGGCAAAAAGCGCTCGGAAATGCCGTCGTATAATCAGGAAAGCTCGCGGATACAAATTAGGGCACGGCTTCAAAGGCGAATTTTTCGGGGCGCGTTTGCGCGAAACAATGAATTTGCTCTCGTCTTTCGATCAGGCTCAATTAAAGCGGCCTCGCGGCCGTGTAATTTACGCGGGCGTGTTTCGACGCGCGCGATGAACCTGGGTTAAAAAAAAAAAAAAAAAAAGAGGGGGAAGAGGAGCGGCGGCACGAGATGAACGACTGGCAATCATCGCCCGTTAAATGAACGGGGGCTTGGATTAAAAGGGCCGGCCGTGGGGCCCCGGGTCTAGATTAATAGGCCGGCCACGCGCCGGAGTTTGGCCTAGTGAGCCCAGCGCCTGTAAGCTAATCACTAAGCGCGGCTAATTGAAGCGGCATTCGATTATCCGCTGATGGAATCTCCGACGTATGCGGCACGGCATGTACGGAGCCGCGCGCGCCGTCTAGCCAAAGTTCGCTCTCGCAGCTGCCTGTTTAAGCTCTCTCGCTTGCGTCAGCCCTTAACGTGCGTATTGTTCGGCTCCGGCTAATGCCTAATGACGAGCTGTTTTCGGAGTCTAATTTGAAAATCTGCTCGGCTCTCGGTGCCTGTTGTGCGGCGCGCCGATCGTTGGCTGAATCTTTGCCGATTGCACGTGAGATATATACTCGTATACTTTTATTTATTAAAATATTTTAGCTAAAGGAGAAATCGCAATTTAATAACGTATCGATATTTTATTAACATTTATTACAGGGAAATGAAAGCCTTTGTGAGCATTGGATTCAGGATTTAATTTAAATATATATATATTAAAAATTAAAAATAGTTACGAATTCTGAATTAATACGCAATAATTACCTAATGAAACTCTGTAATAATTTTGCTTTAATTAGCCATTACTGATATCCACATGTTACAGTTAAATCCAGAATTCCGGAAAATACTGTAGAATTAATTATTGGAATTATATCAAATAAATTTTCCATTACCGTTTTAAACGATTATTCTAGAGTAATGATTCCTGAATTCTACGAATCAAAAAGCGTATTTTGTAAAATGCAACTCGTGAAACCAAGAATAACAATTACGACCCTTGAGTGCTACCCAAAAGTCGCAGTTCCCGACATCCGCGGGAAATTCATCATCCCCCGAGTAAATGCATCTCGAGCAAAAGCGGCATCGGCGGTCAGCGCCATTTATCGCGGCGGCGGTGTATCAGCTGTCGACAGGTTGCAGCGGGTGTCGAGGCCTGAGTAACGCACTCCCGGGTGTGCAATCGGTCGCAGTCTTGGAGGAGAGCCGAGGAGAGGGGGCCCTAATGCGGGGGGGTGGGGAGGATCGGGGAATCTGCCCCTGGTGAGCGATCCCTCTCCGGCGGCGATCAGCTCGCGAGACTTGCGGAACCTCAATTTCCCTCCGTGCCTTCGCGGCCGGGCACATATATATACATCACGTACGAAATTGAACTCTGTCTTTGACGCGCCGTACAGTGTCCGTGTCATGAATATTGATCGCCGAGTTCCCTCCTCGCGTTCATAATACGATCGATCTTTGCCTAGTGGACACCGGGGGTTATAACCGCCCTCCTGCCTTTCTCTCTCTCTATCCCTCCCTCCGCCTTTCCCGCGCAAGCAGCGAGATTTATGTTGCCCGCCGACCGATGAGCCTACTCTATGCAGATGCGCCGCGGATGATAAAGGATTGCCGGCGATTGTTATCCGGCGCCGTTATCGAAAATCGCAAGATGCATTTGACGTCTAACGAGATAGAAGAGCCCGGCAATTCGTTGCGTTTCCTGTGCTGCTGCTGCCGCTGCATCATTATATCGAGCCTCCTGATAGGATTCTGTTAATGCCCGCGCTCTCGTTCGGGCAACCTAATCCGGATTCCGGATCACTCGTGTTTTCAGAGGGGCGCGAGAATCGAGAGCCCCATCTGGGGAGGAAGTTTTAAAATTGCGCTTAATAATGCCGTGTCGAAAGGCAGGAGGAGCAGATGTAATCTACGAGAGAATAATTAATTATAGCCTTGCTTTAAGCAAAAGTCAGGCGTTCTCGTAGAAATTCCAAGTTTCGCTCCCGCCAACTTCCAAGGGAGGCTAATAGACTTTTCTTGGGAATTATCATTAATTCCTTTTAAGTAACACAGCGGCGGAGAAAACTCGGAACTGCAGCTCGAAAATTTCGCGCCAAGGTACGCCAGCAGGGCCCGCTTGGCTCGCAATTAAAATAATGGAGCCCGCGGAGATGATAAAGATGACTCGAGCGAAACGGTAGAAAAGCGCTTAACAATTACGGCAACGGCTCGTCACCGGCCGCAACATTGAAATCCATTTTCCGAGACTCTTGCCGTCGCTCGAATTAACGGAACGAAAACCGCGCCCGGAGAATTCCGGAAAAAGAGCTCTCTCTCTCTCTCTACTTCCTTCCTTTGTCCCGTTCCTTTTTGCAGTCCGGCTCGTTACATTGGATTCAGCACTTTAAGCGCCGAACGAGCGAGGGAGAAAGTGAGAAACACAGAGGAAGAACAGCGCCTTAACAGGGTTCGACAGAGAGAGAAATAGAAAGATCAGCACTTTGAAAAGGCTCCTTTTTCTCTCTTTCTCGTTCGCTCTTACATCGCCCTCTGTATCCCATTCCGAGTCTTATTCTATTTTTGCTGATTAAAAATGCCTTAACGAGGGCCTCGGCGCGTTTACGGAAAAAGTCCTTGGAAGAGAGTATCGGGTCCCTTCCGTTCTCATTTATTCGTTCGTTTCGCCTCGGCGAAACGCGAAAAAGGAGAGACTACTCGAGGATAAGACGATGATCGAATCGGAATGAATCCATTAACAAGCTTTTTCTCGACTCCTCGCAATTTCAGACAGGCAAACGAGCCTCTTCCTATTCCCGCGTATGAAGTAGGAAGGCGGAGTGGCGGGAGGGAGAGAGAGAAACGCGAGATTAAGTTAGAAAAGGAGAGACGCGCGTCTATATAGTTTGCCGAGAGGGGAAAAGATGAAGGAATTCCGTGCAAACATTGTCTCTTTGCCTTAACTTCATTCTGCAGATTGAATCTGGTCGGTTTGGCTCTCGACTCGTCGTGCGAGCATTTACGTTTTCCGGGGCGCGCTGCACACTGCTGCCGGGGGAAAGAGGAGCAGCAAAAACGCGGCCGGTGAAAGCCCTCTTGGAATATGCGCCGCGGCGTCGGCGGCGGCGGCGGCAGCCGAACAAGTACACGCCGGGATTTATTGAAAAGTTTCGATGGGACTCCAGCGGGCTATCTGGATTAATGCACGTTATAGAGGCACTCGCCTCGATTCGCCGAAAGGCCTCCGCTCTTCCCCGAGCCTCTTTCAAATGCGGTATAACGCAACGCTTCCACCCCGCGCTTCGTTCGCGAGACCTCCTGTGTGTGTATACATTGACGAGAGCCGCGAGCGATCTCTGCCGCTCAATGGGGAAGAGATTGGACATCGAATTTATTTATAGACTTTTTCAATTGGGGGCTAAGGATTTCAGGTTAAGAATTGAATCCAGGTCGCCTTTCAACGCGGCTTTCATCCGATTATTATACGCAGTTTTCAAAGCTGCGCGGATAAGTTTTACAAGAAACTTTTTTTTTTCAATCGAAATCCATTTTTAGATTTAGCCTTGTGATGCTCAAACGAACATCCTATAATAAATTTTAAAATAAAATATTTAGCTCGAGAAAGTTTCTCGAGCCCGCTGCTTGCGTTGGGCTCGCAAGTAAACTGCTTCGGCATGTTTACAACTGCCAAGACCAATGCTAAGCCGCATTCTTCTATCAAACTCGCCTCGTTTTGAAGCACGAAAATTCGTGCGCGAGTGCGAGTGAGAGGAAAAGTAGGAGCCGCTCTCTCGCATGCAGGGTGCG